>JAODAF010120927.1:0-10572 GCA_027574765.1 Molpadia intermedia | reverse complement strand
ACCCAAAAAATGCCCTGATGAATAATATCCCATTTGATGTGCATAGCGTTAATTAAACCATTTTGATGTTCTTCAACGTTTTACAACACAAAGGGCAGAGAATATGTTCATACTTAAATAAAATCCTAAAAAACCGAAAAGGTAAGTGAAAATATATAGGCCTATATGACTAAAGGCGACGTTTAAACTACATTTAGTATTAATAGACCGTGCGCGGAAAACGGTGGATTTTAATATGGTTCATTGTTGAGTCTTTTATTTCATTTTCCGAACATAGCTAGGCCAAAGGCCAAAGGTACCTTTGAGGTTCGAATGCACCTTGGAAAATATTTTTCATTTTTCACTTCAAAATAATGGCAAATCATTTTTTTTCCAGTGTTATTATATAATAAGCTGGATTTGAATATATCTATTCGATTTATACATGTATGTATGCCATGTTTAGTTCCGCCTATGCTAAAGAGATTATTTAGAACAAGAGCTATATTCGAATCAACAATAGACCTTTGTTCGTTAAAAGTTTGTTTATCAAAACTGCATCCACATAGGATATTCTACTGTGCCTTTATATACTTATCAGGAATGTTGTGATAATTATAATATTACAACTGTCCCTCTTACTATATATTTTGGGATAATTGGAGCTATTCCAAATAATTGGCGAAGACGGTTTAACGAAGCTGATCATGTGGATTTTGTAATACTTTTTGCGATATTTCAAAGGTCACACGTTATTTATATCCGTATATAGTAAATAAGTTTACTAAGCGCCCAGTAGCTTTACAGAAGTGGGATGATCACTTTATCGATGAGCTGAACTGGCGTATAATTTTTAACTCTTGCCATGGTTCAGTTATATAAGGATATCAAAATAACATATATTTTCAGTACAAAGTTATTAATCAAAGTTGTTAATTTGGGACTACGTGGAAATGCTTTATGTTTATTTTGCAATTCTTTTGATGAATCCTTAAACCACATTTTGGGGGGAATGTGTATATGCCACCGTTTTCTGGAGGGATCTTGCTGAAATACTAGAACAAGATTTTAATGATAATACTTTTTAAATTGTCTTTTTCGGCAAAAGTGGAAAAAGCAACAAGTTATTTTCATTTTGTTATTTTTCATGCTAAGCATTTCATTTTCTGTTCAAAGTTGGAAAACAAACATCCATGCGTTCAATCATTTTGATTGATTGAATCAAACAATTTATTAAACGTTGAAAAGTACATTTATATAAAAAAGTCATGATTTAGAAAAGTTTTTTACATTTAATTGAGAATGTTTCTTCTTTACGGGAATTTCTTTGAAAATAAAATAAATAAATAAATAAAACAATAATAGACCTACGCGTTCACTTTAAGGACGTTGGACCAACCCGCTTTTATAAACTCTGGGCATATATGTATCCAACCAATATAGGGTAATATTTTGCCTAATAACATTGAATTATCATAATAGAGTTTTGTCTAATAATGGGTAAAAATATTAACCAATTTATTGTCAAAGCTGGTTGTACTTTGCACATGATTGGGTAAAATTTTACATTTTATTGGCTGGCTACACATATATGCACAGTTTTGATTCAAATGTTTGCCCAATATTCTTTAAAAAAAAGAACTTTCTTAGCAATCTTAGATTTTTGAAGGCTGATCGACCAATCTGCCTTGATAATTGTCTAAAAATTACCGTAGTGCACCATTTTTTAAAATACATTTGAATTGTAAATATATTGCTGGAAATATATTCAGGAACTGAATGTATTTCTAGCAATATATTTACAATTCAAATGTAATATTGTTACAATTAAAATGAAATTATAATAATATAATATATTTTCAATGTATTACGGTAATTCAAATAATGCACGAGCAGAAGCTTAGTCAATAAAGTTAAAATAAACATGTTCTGCATACCACTCAGACTGCTATTGAATTTTAAATTAAATTAAATTAACATTTTGCCTCTAATATTCACACTATTTATACTAAAATATATTACCCATAGGCCTATATCTAATATTATTTTGCTTAACTGTTAGTAAAATATCACTAACTGTTTGGGATATCACTAAAAGTTGAGGAATTGTTATTTTGATGGGAGGCGTACGGATAATAATGCATTCTGACTAATTCATTTCAGATTATTCCAATGACTTGAGGCTACACATGTATAATATAAATAATCTTTTTTTAAAAACAATTACCAATAAGCAACAAAAATAAACCGGCCTTTCAAAATACGGATGGGGTTTCTTATCCCGTTTATGATATTTTGCCCACTAAGGTGCACGAATTCACTTTTCACGTCTACGAACTTACCGAAGACATGATCTTAGCTCAACAGAACAATCTGTGAAATATGTACGGTACGGTGTACGAAACAAAACTTATATACTTATAAACAAAACTTGCTATAGCAAGTTAGAAAACAAAACCTAACTTATTGGACATTATGTAGTATGGTCATGTCTGCATACATTTTATCCGTACATGTTGTACTTGTCACTTTATCTAGAAAACACTCCATTTCTTCAGTTTATGGCAATTTATAAAATAAAATAGTATGCAATCTGGAATATTTTACACATTCTCACGTAACAGTAATGCTATAGAGGTCACACTATGTTACATGTAATGTCTATTTACACGGTCGTTGTCATGGCGTGTAACAACCTATGAGTCTTTATATATCTCTCCTATGCGTGCATGAAATATTACACTAAGCGCCATAATGTGAACCTGTCGACAAGTTTAACTTAGAGCAAAGTTACTACATTATAGTCTGACCTAAAACTTCACTTAAAATTACTGTTAATATAATACCGGCAGCTCAACACCTCCGTGTCACCCCTCAGTAGATCCTGTGACCACCCCAGCGAATTGAAAACCAAAAATGGTCGACCACTCTGAGTTATGGCCCCGTAAAATTCCTCAAGTCCAAACAATATAACTGCATAACTTTTATTTTATGTCGTTACGCTGTCTCTCCCCCGTTCATAACAACAACGAACGAGTTTTTTTTCTCCTTGAATCGTGAAAAACAGCATGTAGCTGTTGTCAGATAGTAGAGAGGTTCCTACGCTATGATAGACAATTTAATACAGATAATTATCGATCTACCTTTGTGGTATATAGTTTTATTTTATTTTTAATCCAGTAGTTATACATAATTTTATAAATAATATAAACTAAAACGACCGTGACGTATTTAACAATATATAACGTTTCTTATAGTGGAGAATATTTTCTCCAACTTTGTACTTTTCGTGAGATTTGGTAACATTGTAATCATATTTTTCTATATATTAAGTGGTGCTTCTTTTTGGATATATGTCTACGAAATGATGGTTATTAACATCGCTCAAAATTTTAATGTTTACATTATTTTATCAATTCTGCCAGGAATTTACTATGAAACGTTCTTAAATTCACTAAACGTTTTTAGACTAGTGAGGAATATTTTCCTAAAAGTTGAATTTTGGTTGAATATTTGTAAGAATTCAGTAATCATTTTATGATAAGCTTCTATTACATAAACGGATTAACAATTTCTACGAAATAATAACTACTTACCTCGCTTTTGATGTGATTTCCAAATTTAGTATTCATTCAATTTTATAAATTATATTTTGAAGTTAATACCAAGACGTTTTTAAAAATCACTAATTGTTTCTTTCATAAGTGGAATGTTTTCACAAAATTTATATGGTAGTATATATGAGATTTGGTGAACATTTCGCCATATTTTCTATCTATAAAATGGTGCAATTAATGTCGAAAATTTGGACACATTTCTGCGAATTGATTGTGATATGATTTCAAACATTTAACAGTCAGAAATTTACTATAAAGATGTTCTTAGAAACGTTTCCATAAATATTGTACGGAATATGAACTGATGAATGAGATTTGGTAAAAATATAAATCATATTTTATGTATAAATAGTGTTATTCACTACGAGAATGTGGATCGCTTCTTCGTTTTGATTTAATTTTGATGCTATAGGGTGTAAAATGTGGTTTTATATCAATAAAAAATAAAAGGTTACATTTAACCAACCTTTTAATTTTTATAAGGTACCGTAACATTTAACCAACGTATCAAAAATCTCTCAAATGGTATTCACATGTGTATTATGATCTTAGGCTATATAATATGTTATGTAAGACTTAAAAGAAATAAATAGTTGTTAAATATTCAACTTGTAATGCTGTGGTGACGATATTGATATTATAATATTTAAACATAACATATACCGTACAAAACTATTGAAAAGGGGCTACATATTTATATTTCCAATAAAGTTTTTGTTTTCTTGTTAGTGCCCTATTTTAATTGAAAACATATTCAAACCTTATAAAACTTGTAGAAGACAATGGTTGATTTTTGAAAGAAAAAAAGAGTAAAAGAACACTTAAACACTTATTTGTTTTTGTTTGGAGTCAGTCGGAAGCATTCTCATAGAAAATAAATAAGAGCATACCGTGTCTAACGTTACAGGCTACCTTATTAAACTTTATTACATTTCATATTACTACTTTGCAAAGATCATTTATACATATAATAAATATATATATATATAAATGAAACAGAATAAAGCAGTAGACTGTAGGTAGTGCTTAAAATCCAACAAAGTAATTTATTAACCGCCTGGTTCCTTTGTCAACTGTTGAGTAAACATAAAAATATCTTACAAAGTTAAAAACCCAGAAGAACTCGTTTATTGCGAGAGCCGTCAAAATTGTATTATAAATATTCAAACTTGTTTCAATTGGTGAAACTAAGTTCCTAATTTTCTTTCATTTTTGGTCGATTTAAAGTTTACAGATTTTACAGTCACATTTTAAAATAAACAATAAAATACATATTTAAGCATTCCAGAACATTAATTCCAGCAAATGAATAACTAATTATGAAGTTCATAAAAAAGAATTACTACCATAGCCATAATTCTTTTTTATATTTTTAAGCTTGCTAGACATCTAGGAAGAATATTTTGAAGTCTTCGTGGGTGGTATTGTAAACAATAGATAGCGCGCAAACTTTCCGTCTCTTCCTTATCGAAAAACGTTTGGCGTAAACAGTTTATCATGATAGGCTATATTCCCAAAAGTCACGGAACTTGGTCCTTCGGGGTCGCGGCCCATTATCCGAGTATTAGCTAGGCGAAATAATACAGCCATGAATAGTTTGATTATACCACGTGGGCCATTGACATATATTTAAAAGAGGGAATAAGTGACAAGTCGTTAGTAGAATAAATTACTTCTTTAGCACAATTCAGTTACCTGAATGTACGCCTCCCGTTCAAAATAACACCAGATGTCACTAATACAATGCTTTATACATCTTCTATAGTGAAGGCACATGTAGATATAATCATTGTGGGTTATGTGAACGCGTGTATAAATGGGTATATAAGTCGATATGGACCAAAGAACAACAACGATAATGATTTCATGATAGCCATGTGAACCATTTACTCATCAAAAAATATGTACAGAAGGTGTGTGTCTGTGCATGATATGAGTAACACAAGCAAAGTAGTACATAAATAGGGGTATGAGTAAATGCATAGACCGCATAGACCTCTTGGATCAAAATAACTGCTATAATAGAGAACTATGAACCGTATATCCTTGTGGAGGAGTTGGACCAATTAATAAATAATTCATGATACACACGGAAAAAGCAGTGTTTTAATGTTGGGCAAGTGGGTTATGGGACTTCCGACTATATTAACGAAGCATTCACTTATATAGGCTATAAAGAGTTTTGATTGTGTTCTTGCAATTATTTGATATTAAAGAAATTCTCGACCCAAGTATACTGGCGCCTCTACTTTATGAATAAGGAGAATACTATATTTGGTGAATATAAAATATGATTTACCAAAATGACCGCCAGTGGGTGAATCTTGGGCTACGACAGGTGATATGCTGTCACTCACCGGTGAATAACAATAGCTCAATTGGTAGAGACAGCTGTACGTATATTATATCGTCAGATGCAGGTTCGAATCCTGCTCGTACTCGACGTTTTCATAAAGGTTCATAAAGGCGTCAGTACTTGGATCGAGAATTATTCATTAATACCGACAAATAACTGCAAAAACACATTCGAAACTCCTAGAATTTTCTTTATTCTATAATTAATATATATATATGACTATTTTTATATGCTTTCTGTTTGTCTCAATGTACGTAAGGGATAGGGTGTGGGTATAGGGTAGGGGGTAGTTCAGAAATCAGTGATTAATAGTGTGTAATTGTCAATTCTGTAAACAATTCGCGGAAATAATAAATCATTTATGTCTGAATGTTGAAGGCGTCTATCGTTTCTTTTTGCAAAGAAGTTTGTGATAAATTTCTTTTGACGTTTTCTCGTGGGCGTCACTCATTTCAGCCCTTCACGCACTAATGAGATAAAAGGGGTATGAATATACCTGAAGCCATATAGTGTCACCGAAGCTTCCTGTCAGACGTGCAGATGGTGGCACTCGCGGTCTAGACCGATTCGGTCATTGGATTAATCTACACTATAAAACCGTTCACTTACTGGCAAGTAAATCGAATTTAGGGGAGAATTCATAGTCCCTAGTCTTAACCACTGTACATTAAAAATACACAGCATTGGTGATCGGTCCTGTCTAAAATTGACTTGGCATTATGGGGACCGTAAATTTATCTCAATATTGTAACTGATCGTCTTTTATGGTGCAATAATGCAGAAACCATATGTCTGTAATTACTTTTCGAAATAAAACAGTAAGTTTTAGCCTACAATGTCAGTTTTAACAACCTTGCCGTAAAGCATACTAACGTGAATGATCATTGTTATTTGGGTAAGTTTCGTGAAAAGTGTTTTTATGCGAGTATTATATAGAAGAGTGTATATACGATAGAGAAGTACCCATCTGTATTAAGCACCGAATGTTACATTTGTGTTTATCATTGAGGTAGTCAGTATATCTTATGTGTGCTTGAATCATAGCCTAGATTAAAGAAAATTACGGCGTCGTTAACATAGTTTTATTTCTCCGAAGTTGTTGGTCATGTAGTGTCGTCTCCGCAGTGTTAGTCGTAAATATATTTAAAAAGAGTTCGACGAGTATAGGATATCTATTTCTAAAAATAAAACATTTTTCTTTTGCGTTTTGTGGACTATACATCGCCTGTTCAGTATTTGTTACATGTATCAGTGAAATTTCACTTTGGATTCATGTGGTGAGTAGGATATTATGTAAAGCATAAACAACGTATTTGATACCAGATATTAAACTCTTTCCTTTGAAGTGTTTCATGTCAATATTAATTATGCACTTTGACGCAAAGAGCGATACAAATATGACTTAAAACAAGTAAAACGCATTTAATTATGTACTGCATATTTTGTTCCATAAGTTTATTTAATGGAAACCGTTTCACAGTTGTAAATTTAACTGAATCGAAAAACAACCATTATAGTTGAAAACAATTAAAATACCACTTTTAAGAGTGTCAATCAAATATTTCTGGAATTTTGTTTTCTTTTTATTCAGTTGTTAGGAAAGTAACATATATTGAACAATCAAATTAATTTTACAAATAGGTCAAATATTAGCTAAGACTTAACCAAGTCAAGAAATCCAGGTAAGTTTATAAATCGGTTTGAGTGATATTAAAACTTTTTGGTACATTATTTCATTTTTATATTGGGTCAGGAAACGCGACCAATCGGAGAAGTCACCATACATTTAAAAAAAATTATTAGCACTAAAAATAATCGATTACTCTAATAAATTGTTCAATTAAACTTAATTTAATACAATAAAATTATGGATATTGTGTGTTACCTTGTTACCTTGAAGCCAATATGCTAGCTCAAGTGTATAGCACTTGATTATATTATTTTGTTGTGTCGTTAATTTTGAACACGACAATGTAAAAATGAGAAAGAAAAAAGAAGAAGTATAGTATAGATAAAAACAGTGGATAAAACATTTTATAATTTTCTATTGAAGTATACCGCTACTCAAGTCATATCACATCTTATTGTTGGTGGAGAAAGAAGTGCTTACGTCATCATGCATTATGAGATTTGAAATTATGTCTTACAATTTGTCAAAGAAATATAAAATGTCTCCGTGTTGTTTACTCTGTACTAAGAATTGTTTGTTGTTTGTTTGTGCAAAGGCGTTTTCCGCACCCAAATTCAAACGTTGCAATTGCTTCAAAACTGACAGTGGTGGGCGTCATGGGACTTGCCCGCGTCTCGTGCAACCACAATTGCTACATAAACCACCCACAGAGTAAAAAGAATTTCATATTAAATTAGCGATATAAACGATGGTGTCTCATCTTAAATATTTTTCAGGAATTCACTTTGTCTGTCGTTTAAAGAAATTATCTAAAATAATAAAATATTCTAGTTCACGCTGATTTATTTTAGAGCAAATAATAATATTTTGGAATCTTTGTATATTGAAGAAAACCTCTTGAACGTTGGACATAAAAAGTGAAGAAATCACATTATATAGAACAATTTCGACAAACCTTCGACGGTCATAAATTGTTTCTTTTTTCTTAATAAGAACGATTATAGGGTTGTAAAATAATAACAAGAAATAATCTGTTGTGAGGAATTCTTTACATGAAATTTCAAGAAATATAAACAAACGAACAAAGATAAAGACAAACAGACAAACAAAACAAAAGTATCCAAAGCCAAAATGGTTTGTGTTATAGATAAACTCTATATTCTACTAAATAATGATATATTATGATGAAAACGTCACTGTTGCACAATGTATTGGTTTTGAATGACAGTGGTAGAAGTCGCATATGATACGCATAGCGCAGATATTCATAAATAGGCCTATATATAAAATATATATTTGTATTTTACAAAAACGAAATATCCGTAGCTATCGCATATTTATGTATGTTACAGCTTAAGTTAATAGAATACAAAACAAACATGCATATCATTATGACGTAGCAGTCAGTCACGGGGAGTAAGGAGATTTGATATACACTGTTATATTTATTCCAATAAAATCATGGAGACTAAAAAAAGATTTATATATTTATTTATTCTAACATCTGTAATATTTTGAAATATTGCATTATTATATTTTTCTTAAATAAAATTAGTATACATTCTTTAGACATAGTATTTACAGGTCAGTTAAGCACGTGCACTGTATCATGTCGAATCAACGGAATCACTGTTGTTTATTATTGATATGATAAATTATAAAGTTTATGTAAAATGTCCTTCTTAGGGGTTATTAAATTATTAAAAATAAAAAATCATAGAATATTAAAAGGTAAGTACTGTCCTAGGAGTTGAACAGATGGCTCTTTGTTTAGTATTCATATTTTAAGTGTACACTCAGATATCGTACAAAACTACTTTACGTAAGCAGCTCAGAGGACTTTTATTTCAAAGAATTTCAGGACACAACTGTCATCCAGAGAGAAAGCCTACAGTATATATGAGAAAGATACACCAAACAACTGAACCATGCAAGCTGCTACATATACATCTAACAGTTAGCTATGGGAGGGGGCTAAGGAAATGGTTCTCCCTCCCCTGACAGACATCATAACCAAAATCAAACAAAATGCAGGGTCAAAATTTAAAAATGCAAAAACAGCAAAAAGGAATATGGGCAAGAATATGCTTAGTTAAATTAAATACAATGTTCTAACGTACTAAACATTTAATAACCAAAAAAAATGTTCACGGGTGGAGTCGATCAAGGCCCTTATACTGGAGGGAAGGGGATTCGAAGAAGAAGGGCTAAACTAATGGTGCAAAAACTTATCAGAGTTTGGCCAACCTCTTTTTTATCTGCCAGTGAAGATATTTACATGCACTGTGGGCTTTAAATTTCAATGTACCGAGTTGAATGTATCAGTCGATGAAGACACACGTTTTCACAGTGTCCTTGTGGACTCGAAACTATGAGTAGCTATACCCTAAAAATTCATGTGGTCAAAAGCCTATGGATGCTGCATCAGACCATGCTATATCCAGATTTCCTGGCGACTGCCGATCCAGTTTTATGTATGCGTTAAGCTGACATGATGTTGGGTGGGCCAAAATCAGCATTGAAATTCATGTCCTGTGGGGGTACTTAGCCTCCCCTTTGGTGACTTTTTTTACAGCTTTCTGGATGCAAAATGATGACATTTTTGTTGCTTAATAGTAGATTATCAAGAGATGTAACCCACAAACAACACCTCACACTTCCGGTGTTCATAATGTTATGTATCATGTGACAATGTTACTTGGTACAATGTTTACTTACCTAATGATGATAACAAGAGGGTGATGATAGGAGCACGAACATGTAACAGAAAAAGAGAAATTATTTTATAGTCAAACATTAAAAATCATACAAGAGTACAGCAATGGCTTATGGGGCTTAATGGAGAATGCATGGGACCAGACAGTTGTAGTAACCAGCGTTCGATTTACCCGGTATCGCATCGCAAAATGCGACGCACTTCTCCACACTTGCGAAGCAATCCTTAAAATACGTAGCATAAATTGCGATGCATTATATTGTCAGAAAAACAT
>JAODAF010120815.1:0-17392 GCA_027574765.1 Molpadia intermedia | reverse complement strand
AGAACCAACCCAAAACACTGCAACAAAACCAAAACCTAAACAAACCACACCCACCACAACAAAAACCACCAAAGAACAACACCACACCGCATCCCCAAAACCACACACAGAAACACCCCCAAAACTCACGGATTAACAACCCACGCATTCGCATACGGACACCAGTAGAGAACACCAGCCTCATCGGGAACATCCATGTGCTCCCAGCGGCGCCAACCCTTAGGCACTCCCTTAGGTTGACCAGCGTCAACCCCATTATGTATCACTTCTCATATCGAATCAAATTTGTTATATGCCGTGATTAGCTAGGTATGGGGCTAGTGATAACATGTGTGCCTAGCCGCCTAGGGGAGTGTTACTAATGGGATATAACCGAAATATACTGCAAGCGTGGAGTGGTTAGGTCCCAGTGGCGGATCCAGGACCAGTGGTGGGATGGGGGCGGAGTATGCACAGTGGTGGCGCTATCATTGACACCGGGGCGGCCACTCAAATTTAATAGTGGTGCCCCTTTCAGCTGGTATCACGGGAATTTAGCTATCGCAAATCACCCCAAAACGCTATACTCATCTACCACAAATACCCGATAACATTATTGTCACTCAAATAATTCTCTTTTCACTTAAATGAATATTGTGCCTTTTTCAGCGACAAAGCACTCTATACTCGCCCCAGTCTGGCCGATCCTCTAGCTCCGCCACTACATGTATGCATATCCCGCCGGGCGCCCATTCCATTATTTTTGGTAAAACCAAATTTGTAGTGTTTGTACTACAAAAAAGGAAACTCCTTGAACATATATGTAGTAAGTTCCAAAGAATACATCATTTTGCATCTAAGCACCCTTAATTATACCAATAACACCCCTTGATGGTGTTCAAGCGAAAAGGTCAAGAACGTCATAAAACGTACCTACCCATAGAACAAACCCCCTTTGGTCGGAAGACTGAATATCCCTCATTCACACGCGTTGGTTCAGGTCTGTAACTACAGGTTGTAGGAGCGGAGGTTATCCGTTCGACTGCCGGTGCTACCAGGATACGAAGGACATTGTCGAAGTGGACTACTAACCGTCGTCGGACCAGTGACCGTTCGTGGGGCGAACGCCTTCATCTGTAAGAACGTGATCAG
The DNA here is from genome assembly GCA_027574765.1 of Molpadia intermedia. NCBI lineage: Eukaryota > Metazoa > Echinodermata > Holothuroidea > Molpadida > Molpadiidae > Molpadia > Molpadia intermedia. The sequence goes on along the minus strand of JAODAF010120815.1, from coordinate 16,261 downwards.
GTCCCTAACACATATACTTTTTACTTGACAAAAAGACAAGGACCAAAAAAGGGTCAAGACCGGACATATCTATAACATAAAACAACCAAGAACCCACCAAAACCATCACCCTCACAACAAAGCAAGTACAAAAATAATTATACACACAAAACAAACAAAGGCATATGCAAACCCTACAAAAATACAATATTTACATCATTATTATCTACAAGGTTTTAAACCGTAACTAAAACGTTACGTGGGGAGATCCATTACGGAGCCGCACAACGGTGCCCCCATTACACCAGCGTTTCTTAAAGGCAGACCTTGAGAGTCTCACAAAGTCCGCCTCAACCCTTAGTCTGACCTCGCCCTTTACAGACGACAGGATCGCTTCCGTACTTATGACCTCCCTACGCAACACAATATGGCATCTGCTCTTTCAAATCTGTCTCCTGACGCTTGCGACCAGGAAGAGCAGTATCTGACGGACACCGGCCGAAACGGCCGGGGGCGAAAGACCATTTAAAGCGTAGCCCTCGCTGATCGCCCACTGGTTCCGACCAGTAATGCGGTCAACGAGGGCCTGGAACCACTCCCAAAACACATGGACGAAGGCACACTGCCAGATAAGGTGGGGGACACTCTCCATCCTCCTGCAGCCCATGCGAGGACACATACCATCACTCAGGCGCCAACGATATCTTCTTAGGTTGGTGACCAGAGCGTCATGAGCGATCCGCCACGCCAAGTCCCTCAGATTACTATCCAGGAACCTACAGTTGACGGACCGCCACACCTCCGGAAACGACGTCATTTGGCCAGGAGCAACGGGCATAGGGCCTACCAAGGCGTTCAAAAGTCGCCCGAACAATACTCCTAGCCTTTCGGCTGGGACGCTCAAAAAATCACCGCCAGAGTGTCCCTCATTTGACAGTAGTCCTTCGTCCGTTCATCGGAATGAGGTTACGAGTTTGTGAACAGCTGTGGATACCACCGTCGCAAACTCAAACCGGCCCAATACCTTACGAAGAAGGCAAAAGGCAGGGTTGGCTTGTCCACAGCTTCCGATATACAATTTAGTAGAAGAAGACGCAGCTTGGAGGGAAGATGCACCAAATGAACCTAAAAACATCCCTCTCCAGCTTAATCAACACACGAGCTGGAATGGCAAAAACAGCTCCAGGGTACCAGAGCAGGGGGTACACAAATCTATTTATGACCGTTGCCTTTCCCGGGAGGGAGAGCCAACGGCTATCAAAGCCATGCAGCTTTGCCTCCACCAGGTCTACCTTTTCAGTCCAGGTGCGATGTTCAGGTTCACCATAACCGAACCAAATACCATTAAACTTTAGGGCATCGTCAACCCATAAGGCCTCGAAGGGGAGGTATCGGTGCCTCCATTTACCCACCTTTCGACTTCAGCCGGTTAAGCTTTGCACCTGTCGCCTTTTGAAAAACTGATAGGATTCTTGAAAGGGACCTGAAGGAGGCAAAGTCTGATACCACACATGTGATATCATCTGCATACTGAATAGATTTGACCATAGCCCCACCTGGTACATGAAAAACGCGATATGACGGGTCAGTGTCAATCACGCGGGCGAGTGTTTCACTAACCAAAACATACAAAAGTGGTGAAAGAGGGCATCCCTGTCGGACCCTTCTTTGGACAGGGAAGGAGTCGGAGGGGAACCCATTTACTATAACGCAACTAGAGACATTTGTGTACAACAACTTAATCCAATTAATAAAAGTAGCATTCATAGCGAAGGTGTCCAGCACTTTGAGCATGAACCCGTGATCCACCATGTCAAAGGCCTTTTCTTGGTCGAGGGAGATCAAGGCGCATGGCATATCACGGTCCATGACGAAGGCTATCAGATCCCGCATCAACCACAAATTTTGCTGAATACTGTGCCCGCGCACATCACACGTCTGAAGGGGTCCAACAAGATCTGGCATGACTGTCGCTAGACGATTACACATGGTCTTTGCCAAGATATTGTAGTCTACGTTCAATAGGGTAATTGGGCGCTTGTTCTTTGGGTCGAGTGGATCCCCAGCCTTAGGGAGCAAGGTAATTGCCCCTGTGCTCTGCGAGGAACACATTGTGCCAGCCTGGAAGGCGGCGACAAAAACCTCCCTCAAGTCGGGACCAAGCACGCTCCAGAAGGTTTGATAAAACTCCTTCGGGAGCCCGTCCGATCCCGGCGACTTGCCATTTTTCATTCCAGTCACCGCCCTCCGTAGCTCGTCCACGATAAGGGGGGATGCTAATAACTCATTACTCTCGGGCAAGAGGGACCTATTAATATTTTGTAACAGTGTGTCCTGGAGACCCCCTTCGGTATCCGCAGCTGTGTACAGGCTCCTGTAAAAGTGCCCATACACACCGAGGACATCCTGAGGGTCCCTCTGGACTGTACCCCTGGAGTCACGAACTGCTTTTACACAACGGTCAGTGGCATATTTCGTGACATCCCGGTAAAACCTAATAGTCGGTTTTTCGTCAGCCTCCACACTCTGTACACGTGCCCGTATCCTGGCCCCATGCAACTATCTAGGTGTCCCTGTAGAGCGTGGAAGGCAATTGTTGATCTAACCAGAGTACACAATGAGAGAAATTCCACCCTCCTCCGACGAGCCCTTGCTACAGCTACAGCAAAATCTTTGATGCGAGACTTGATATGATCCCACCATTCTATTAGTGTTGAGAAGGCCGGCTTCAAGGTTTGCCATCCCTCGTACCTGGAAAGAAACTCTCTCCTAAATTCTTTCTCTCTTAGCACTTTCGTGTTCAGCTTCCTGAATCCCCTGCCCACTGCAGGGCAGTCTGGAAGCCGAATGGAGGCAAAAACTGCGTCATGATCAGAAAGCGGACATAAAGGCGTAAAGGCGGTCCAACCTTGAGGCGTCTGTTCCATCAGGCTTATGCCAAGTGAAATACGCCTCTTGTCGGTGTAAAAATCTCCACACATCCAACATGTCGCGCTGCTTGGTGACAAATTCCAGCTCCGCTATTCAAACGCTACAAATATGAGAAGCAAAACCAGAAAGCCTATCCATACGGATATCTGGTACGCAGTTAGTCTCCACCCAGAATCCAAGGAATGTTACCCGGCACGAAGGATGGCAGGACATTGAAAAAGTATTTCCTTATGGAGGGCGAATTTGGGCGTAAATGTTGCATAGTATGACGCTGCCCACGGGGAGTTTATAGTGAACACACACAACCCGGCCCTCGCGATCATAGTCAACTTTCCCAATGTCCTTCACCAGACGAGGTGATGTCAAAATTATGGTCCCACATGATTTTTGTGTCCCAAGGGAGGCATAGAATCCCCCTCCCCACTCATACGACCACAGGTCATCACTAGCAATGTGTGTCTCTTGCAGGAAGACAACGTCCACCTCTAATTGTCTACAAAATTGGAACACTCTGGACCGTTTAATCCTGTCCCTGACACCATTAACATTTAGGGTTATCAGAGACAGGGCAGCCATTTTATTTCATGACCAACCGGATGGACTTACGTGCGCGCCGCTTCTGGGACCTTTTGTTGGACTGTTCGAGGTCCGCCATTTCATCAAACCAGTCCATTGCTGTATTTGGTACCCCAGTATTTGATATGGCGTTGGGGACAAGGGTGGTGGGGCCGCCCCCATCACTGATACATTCAGCTGTCGAGGTGACAGTAACTGACACATCAGCAGTAGGGGGCGTTGATATAGGGACTGGCGGGGCATCCGCACTAATGTCGGTCTGGGAGGGCGAAGTATCCGAAAGGGGCGTAGCCACCCCGTTATCACTGCCTTCTTTAGGCGGGTCCTCCACAGGAGGGGTGGCATCGTCCTCCGTGCAACCTGGAGGAGGGGCAGCCGCACTAGTTGACGGGATGGAGGCTCCGCCTCAACCCTCTCTGCCTCCATCACCTCTGCCTCGGTGGCCGGTGGCATTTCATAACCCTCGTCCTTACTGGCCTTGGCAGAGTAAGACGATGGGCATGTACGAAGTATATGTCCTTCCTTCCCACACAAGGTACACACTACCTTGTTGGGGCACGCAGCAGCCTCATGCCCAACACGAAAACAGCGGGCACAACGCTTGTTAGGGCAATCGCGTGCCTCGCGACCTTGCACTAGTTTGCCCTGGCCCCCCGCACTTAAAACACGTGCGGGGTTGCCTCTGATACCTTACGTGGGCTTTAGGGATATCCTCCTTTAATTCCATCCTAAATTGGCGTACCCCCCGTTTTAATAGTGGGGTACTCTATATAGGTCGACATACGCTTGTCTAGCGCCTTGCCAAACCGACCTAAAGCCACCTCTACCACACTCTGAGGTACCTCGTAGTACTTTTATTGTGACAAAAAAAAAACGACACGGGCCAAGAACCCACCCAAAACACTGCAACAAAACCAAAAACTAAACAAACCACACCCACCACAACAAAAAAACACCAAGGAACAACCCCATACCGCATCCCCCAAACAAAAAACACACACAGAAACACCCCCCAAACTCACGGATTAACAACCCACGCATTCGCATACGGACACCAGTAGGGAACACCAGCTTCATCGGGAACATCCATGTGCTACCGGCGGCGCAAACCTTTAGGAACTCCCTTAGGTTGACCGGCGTCAACCCTGACCGACCACGCGTCCGGCACTTTCTTGCGATGTGATCGCGTTACGGGCTGGTCGTCAAACCAGTCCATACTGGACGACGGCGGATCCGGGAGTGACATCCCAGTCGAAACCAGGGGAACACTGAAGATGGGACCTGATCCACTTTCCGCCCCAGACCCAACAACCGACTTTTCGTCTGGCGCCTGACGCGACCGCTTCAAAGACGGTGACGAGACCTCCATTTCTTCTGCGGGCTGAACCTCCTCCTCCGTCACTGGGGGGAAATCATCGCGGTTACCCGCCTTGGCCGAATACGATGAAGGGCAAGCCCGAAAGAGATGCCCTTCAAGGCCACACAGGTTACACACTACCTTGTTAGGGCAGTCAATCGCCTCGGGTCCCAATTTGAGGCAGCGCCTGCAACGCTTGTTAGGGCACGTTTTAGCTTCGTGCCCAGTCTGGCCGCACCTAAAGCACGTTCTGGGCTGCCCCGCATAACGGATGTGGGCCTTACACCCGGCCAAGAACAGGAACGAAGGAATCTCTTCGTTCAGTTCAATCCTGAACTGTCTCGTTCCCGTAAAAATATCAGGGTACTCCCGATAACAACATTTGCGGTCATCCAGGACTCTTCCGTACCGTGCCAGCGCCGCACGAACAAAGTCCTGGGGGACCTCCAAATGTACAAACAAAACAGTTACCACAACCGAACGCTGGTATGGGGTAACTGTTAAGTTTTCAGCCCCTTTTAAGGCCATCACGCCCCTAGCCCGGGCAACGTCCGACTTGAAGCCCAAGTCGAACGAGTTCTTCGAATCGAGGGGATGTAGCCCACTCACATCCGTTAACGGGAGACCCTTGTTCCCCAATAAGGCAAAAACCTCGTGAGGGACCACATTTGTCTCACGACTAAACACCAACTTAACCACCTTGCTATCACGGACCTTGCCCCATGATAGCCACAAGGGGTAACCACAATGCGAACGCAAAGTGGCACCCGTGAATCGCTGTGTAACTTCTATGCACTATATGTGTACACGTGTACTATGTTCACTTCGGGAGAGCAGCCGAAAACACGTCTGCACTCACCGAAGAACTGAACTGAACTAGGTACCTCGTAGTTGACGTGCAAGACGGACACTACAACAGTACGTTCATACTGTGTGACCGTCAAGCCGTCAACATCACTTAGTGCTAATAAACACTAAGTTAAAAGTGTTGCGGCCGAGTTGTCGAAGATATTCGACATCCCCAGGCACCGCAACACCCATACTTTGCAACACAGCAAACACTTGTTTGGCCACAACTGGTATCTCGCTCTCAAAAACTAACTTAACTTTTTGGCTGTCATGGTTTCGCGCCATGACAGCTAAAAAAGTGGCCGAAACCACAAAAAGAAAAAAAAGAAAAACAGGCGAGTGTGGACAAAGCCACCAACTGAATAAACAGAAAACCAAACTAATAGTTAGACAGCAAGGAAAAACAAAAATAGGGATAACCACAAAACAAACGCTTGCTGTATAACGATGTTACTTCGGGAGAGCAGCCGAAAACACGTCTGCACTCACCGAAGAACTGAACTGAACCCTAACACATAAGGTCGTATGAGTGAAGTTATCTACTCGCCGACCAGTGTTAAACAGGATAACGAGGGACGTTAACGGATTGTTCGTGAGACGAACACCTTCATATGAAAGAACGGGAACAGGTCCCTAACACTTATAAGGTTGCAGTAGTGAAGGCGTAGGCAAGTTATCATCCAACGGTAGACCAGTGACCGTTGGTGGGGCAAACGCCTCAATCTGAAAGAACGGGAACACGCAGCTCTCCCATCCTCCAACGAGTGCCCATAATGTAGGTTTATTGGTAATTAACACGGAGATCTGCCCTGAAAAACCTGAACCAGGAATTATGTTACTAAATGTCCAAGTATTCCTAAACACCATTGTCACTATTGTGTGACTTGCGCATATCACACCGCGTACCCTAATCGGTACATTAACCACGGTACACGGCTCCTCTTACATTGACAGGCCCGCGGGAAGGGGTGCCGGGTTGCTAGGGTGCTGGAATATGCAGCAAATCCCAGCACCCCCTGTCAAAAAAGTATTACCGCGGGCCTGAGGAGTTTTGTTTTTAACTCCATGATATAGCTATAAGTTATATTTCTTATTCCATTGAAATAACTATTTCACCTTAATTACCGTAGTTATTTTGAATTCTGTATAGCCCAATTAAGAACTGATAACATATACATACTGTGTATATTATAGGTATTCTAGAATAATAGGCCTATATTGTTTTTGTAGTGTGTGGGAATTTAATCCATAGGTTATACCCTTTACTCACACATTGCTATAGACGCCACAAACCGGCGTATGTTTACATTCAATCATTGATGGTGGGACACTTTTTCAATTATCTTATTTATATCTGGCCAGTGATCTAGCCACATGAGGCAGTGCTGGCCCTAAAAGCGCTGGCCCTAAAATTTAAAATAAATCGTTACGGTAAAATATCCATTACAATTTTAAATGAACTGCATCATTTGACCCTGGTCAGGCCTGACCTGCAGACCTGGCCTAAACGGTGATCTGACTTTAATCCCGATGTTTGGGACAGTTTCATGGATGATGAGTACTAAGTAGGCTAACGTTTGGCCTGGCCATTTGCTCTAGTCTACATTATGTACCGCATCTACCACAGACCAGGCACGTATATAGCCTGAAACTGGTCAATGTGTTGGTGTTGGATATATATATATATTATCAGGATTATGTGGAATATTACTTTTCACAGTTAATTGTGCCTGGTCGATCAGACTATATTTTTACTTTTTAGGACTAACGTAGCTAGTGATTGTTTAGTTTCGAACAGCAATATTATGAAAATTATAAATCGTTATCCACGGCAGCATTACTGGCAGCATACTTGGCAACATTCTTGGCAGCTTCCTGGTAGCATACTTGACAGCATTCCTGGTAGCATTCCTGGTAGCATTCCAAGTATCTTAAATGTACACAGCGAGAGCGCTGCGTATCGTATATGCTAAATATATATATATATATAAATCGTTATATGTACTGTACTGTTTGTAACTTGTGGTTGACAATCACTTTATATTCGAAGAACGAGAGCTCTCAGAGTTTAGTGAAGAGGGGAATGAATAATGATAAAATTGCATTTAAAACGTCGGTGTCAGAATGAGAAAAATATCCCTTCGAAAAGAATCTGGCTTACGAAAAAGAGCGACTTAATTAACTATTCAGCGATAGCATTGAATGAACCGTGCATTCCATTCGGAGGGTCGGAATTCCTACGGTGCAGCACAGGTGCCCTCCATGCGGGGGTTATTTGGCAATTACAGTGTACTGTGGCGCTGCATGGTCATATATCATGGCCCATAGTGGCATCCGTAGGCTTATCAGGGCTTCCTCGCCGCCATTAAAAATATTCGGATCGTTATGCCCGAAATTCCCGGTTCCTACTGGCCAGTTTTCAGCTGCGCGTGGAGCTGTGATGACGTCTAGGTTATCGGCTCTCGGTAGTGGGGCTTATATTAAGCCAGATTAGCACATTGATGCAGGGCTCCCTTGCTAAATATCACATACTGTCGTCTGCTGTGTAATGGTTTTCTAACTTACCATGGGTTGATAATCATTGCCAGCCGTAAATGAATTATTAAATATATAATCTTTAGGACGTAATTGGATGCGCATGTCTCGAACCTTAACTGGTTTGCAATACCAGATGTTTCAACAATAATAATTATATAACTATACGAATTGTTATGTATTTTATATGAAAAGCACAAATGTGTAGCCTCCACCTACTTCACAGACTAACATATCATTCATGGTGTCGTCTGGTACATATAATGAATACCTTAATTCTGACTGAGTGATGGTGGTGTAAACTTACACATCAAAGCATTGTTCGATAGCCATGTATTGTTTTGGGATTACCATAATATGAAAAAACATGTTGACATTCAGAATTAAACTTGAATAGATCCTGTCAATCAAATGATAACAAATAAAAAGGATTAAGTATATGCCCAGTATTTATTTATTGATTAACGCTTTTCAAATGACAACTCCCTGTCCTAAACAGCAAAACACTTCACCTTAGACTTAATTTTGAAACGCGGATTAATGGTCCATTAATGGTCCATTAATGGCTTTCATTTAAATAAAAAATAGCAGGAATAATGACGCTATGTATTATTGTTATAATCCAGGTGGAATCCATCAGGAGGCAGTGCAGCTACATACAAGCGAACTTCTACTTAACACGAATACCATACAGTACTTAACATTATTAGGGACGTTTCGGTTTTTGTGATTTTGTGATTTGTTGTGATTTTTTGATTTTGTTACTGAATATAGACTGTAATGCCACTACGTAATATCCGCCTAATTATAACTGGTGATATCGTAACTTAATCATGTGTATAGTTAACATACTTGAATACCAGAGATTGAACTACGTATACCTATTCGCGAACGATTTTTGCAACCACTCCCTCTTTCCCAAAAATCAACACAGCGCCCTTGTGTCATGGAATATTACAAGAAATGTTGCTGATGACGAGATTGCTGATGTAGCGAACGAGATAGCTGCTATGCCTGACGATATTTTTACGGTTGCTTACGTGTCTGTTGCTGACGAATTTATTGTTTTTACGGGTTTGCAGCCATCACTGACGAGATTTATATTTTGCCTGACGACATTGCTGCCATCGCTGCCATCGTTTGTTGCTATCATTGATGGCGTTATGGTTGCGTCTGACGATTTACTGCTATACCTGACGAGTGTGCATATGTTGCTTATATATTGCGCTGACAAATGTGTTGCTGTTGCTGTCTGGTTTGCTGCGGTTGTTGATGTTGTGCATGACGAATTGCTGTTGTTTCTTACGAGTTTCCCGTGGCTGATGACAAGTTTTTTGCTGTCACTGACTCGTTTATTGTTGCTGCTGACGAGTATTTTGTTGATGAATTTGCTGCGCCTGCGGGCAAGAATGGTGTAATCACTAACAGGTTTGTTGCGGTTTCTGACTACTTCGCTCCGGTTAATTAACTGACGATTTTGTTGCTATCGCTGACGAGTTTGCTGCTGTTATTAGCGAGATTGTTGTTATCGCTGACGAGTTTGTTGCGGTTGTTATGCGGTTACTTTTCTGCATATATAGCCTACTGACGAGTTTGTTGCTGTCGCTAACAAATTTGCTGCTGTTGTTAATGAACTAGAATGATGTTGTCGCTGATGAGTTTGTTGTGATTGTTGGTGTCTTTACTGATGTTGTTAACGAGATTATTGTTGTTGCCGATGAGTCTGATGCAGCGGTTACGAGTTTACAGTCGTTGCTGATGAATCCCCTGCTGTTGGTGACAAGTTTGTTGCTGACGCTGACCTTTGCCATCGTTGTTTCCCATAGTCTGGTGCATTGTACTTTACACATCTTCTTAATTAGATATAATTATCATGACATCGCGATATAACAGACAAAACTCCCAAAATAAACAAAAGATAACCAACACGCTAATGAACAGTAAACAGTACGCGTAGTACGTACTACTTGGCGTAGGCCTACTACTTGGCGTAGCGTAGGCCTACTAATTGGCGTAGCGTGGGTCTACTACTTAAGTACAGCATGGTTATTCGTGTATGCCGACCGGCCATGAAATCACCAATTTACCCGACTCTTTTTTATTTGATTTTATTTTCGTTTTTTGGGCCCGATTATTGATGCATATACTATACAGTGATGGTCCTTAATGACCACTTGATGAAACCATTGTGATAGGAGATTCAAGCGCAACCAATAACAACACAATGTTCGCCCGGCACTAGCTTTTTCCTAAAAGACATCTGCAATGTTAACGTAACTTTTACTTCAAAATGTGACGCCTCAAGACGTGTGTACTAATCCTGAACTAGGTGGACTAATCCTGAATTAGGTGGACAAATATACGCTTGAACTAGTCAAAGTAGTAGTATAACCGTGGGACCCATGTAGGCAGTTATTGGTTAGCGTAGGCACTTTCGCTGTTCCATTAATACTGCAGATGATATTCGAAATTTTTAATAAAAGTATAATGAGTAGATAAACCCTTTTTTGACAAAACAAACGTGATCATTTGTATACATTTAGTAAGAGCTTCACGCATTTATGCGATATCTTTGAGAATAAACATTGTATAGTATAACGTTATACGGTAAGTATGATAACGTAATGACCATTTTTCTAATGAGCACGTATCTAGTATCTAACAGTGTATCGGTTAAAAATAACCGTTTATTGACTTACACTGTGACCGATCGTTGCCCAATATGCATCACTTCTAAACGTGGATAATCCCAATTGACTCGTGAATATATATTGAGCATTGAATGCTCCAGAGCGCTATGCAAGACAAAACATCGGAGCAATATAATTGGCGAATCATATGGATTGACTACTAACATGAATGCATTATCCTTGTGACCGAAACATTTATTACGAGTACTTTAGTAGTCATGCATAAAACAATATATAGCATAGAAGTATAATACTTGTGTTGCAATGTTCTAATGCATTTGATTAAGTCGTGGCTGATGAATCTGCTGATGTTGCTGACAGGTTTGGTGCTGACACTGACGATTCGTGACCCTTTTGCGTTCCATAGTCTAGTGCATTTATAAGTATAAAAAACAAAACAAAAATCAAACAGAAACAAAAGATAACAACACGCTAATACAACAATAATTGATTATCCTTGTGACCGAAACGTGTATTAAAACGTTGAGTTGTGTTAATGCATTAATTAAGCCAAATTAGCACACAGTATTGGTCACAGTGTTCGAAAAAAAAAAAATATTCTACCATATCATATATGGTCTATATTGACTTTCCAATATTTTGCCATTATTCTTCAAAATTGGGACAACTCTAGCTTGTTACAGATCATCAGTTTTAAAGAAAGGTTGTAGTTTAAGCGATTAACATCACGATGAGAACCCGCTTTAATAAATTTATTGTGAATTCACCATGTCCAGCTAATGCAATTATATTCTTCGTAATCATCGCGAAACACATAGTGTGTGCATTAGCCGGTCAGGTAATCTGTATAGAGAACGTTTGTGTCACTAACGATATTATTGGACAATGTATGTCCAATAAATACACTTCCATTGTCAATAAGGTCTTTGACTGATGAGTTACATCCATGTACAATATAGTTTTTTAATTTAATATATAATTTAATATAATTGCGTTCCATGTTCCTGTTATGCTTCGATTAGTAAATTCCATTTCATAGTAATATGAATTACAGCAGGGAGCTTGTTTCTAAATCTATCATACATAACTTTATTCTCTTATGTAAGAATTATAATAACTAATCGCTAAGCTGAACGCTGATGACATAATTGTTATTTAGCTGATAAACCTGAACCCCGTGTCAATTAATATTTTAGACGTCCAATCAAACGCATGATCATAGATTAAGAAGGTGAATATTTACTATTATAGTGGCAAAAGGAACACCATTAAAGGAATACCAGTATTTAGCTTTGACTACGGCAATACGGAGAGCAATTGATACTTCGTAATTGGAGTATACACTACACTAGTGTATAGCTTGTCCCCAAAAGTTTAAAAAAATACCATTCAAAAGTTATTATCCGTCAATTTTCAGATACCTCATGGCTCAAAGAGCAAGAACCGAATATCCATAAGCAGAATAAAATAGTATTTGTCTATACCGGTAAATGGTTACAAATAATGCCTTAATTTTTTTGGTTTAATATTTGAGTATAACAAAGATACATTATGTTACATATGTAGTGGCCAAGCTTTGGAATATGTGGACACATTATACTATTATGATATGATATAAATATTATGATGGGCCAATACAACTATTATTATGGGTCTATACAACTATTATATGAGCCTATACAACTATTAGTATGGGCCTACACAACTATTAATATGGGCAGCTGCAAGTGAACCATGTTGATCCCAAACTTGACATCCATATGACTTAGGGTATAGAATATCCACTATATCTAGGTGAGCTTCTTCAACGTGTTCCCTTTGAAATGTGTAAACATCCAGCCCATTCATTCATTCTCTTTCAATTCTTCCAATTATTATTAGACAATTCCCCTGATGTTTGAACTACCTGATGTTAGTAGGTCCTAAGTGAAAGCGGCGACTCGTTAAGAGTAATTAAGGATAGTACCTTCGAACACTTCAGCCATTAAGCATATATAGTAGTGAGTCAGGGTCGTAACCTGCGCCGGGGCAGCAAGGTGCTATGTCACTTAAGATTTTCGTAGTTAATATACTAGATCACTGTTCCAAATTCCAGATCCCCCCCCCCCCCCCAACGACCTTATCTTAGATACACCACTGTATGATATCATCTCATTAATTACATATTAGTGGGGGCTCCATATATAAATGGATGGATGGATGTGTTGGTCTTTGACGTTAAATGGTTTATATTGTTTTGGTTAGAGGTCTCACTAATATTTGTGCCTGAGATAAACTACTAAAAAGTCAATGGAAATCGATTGGGAACACCATAGTATTACTGTTACGATGGACTCAAGGGCTGAGAACCGACACATATCGTTCAATATAAGACATGCGTACAATGTACGGTAATTGAATTTTATCTTTCAGTTGAACACCATTATCAGCAGGGTATATAGCCTGCACATCTCACACGGTGTAGACGAATCAGTAAAACAACCAACTAGTCGAGTCCAGGGTATGTGTGTGGGTGTGGGTGAGGCGTGTCTTCTATACACGATAGTTCAACAAGCGAATCATAGATGTTTATCACATATGGTAGTCAAACATCAATATTCTCAAGTGCAAATCACACTTGAACCGAAGTTATAATAGCAGCAACTGACCAGACAAAGACAGTTCAATTCTGAACAGCAACTGATATATGACTATAGTGATATATAGAAACATCATGTATACATTAGTTACAGATATATGATATGTATTATCGTCATGTATATATTGCAACAGGGCATTAAATATTTAATGCCACCATATGTATACATACATTCATGTTTTTAAGCACAGCTCAAGTCAGCCAAATTTGACAAAACAGATCCACTTCTCAGGCGAGGGTATAACAACGTGGATGATATTGCTTAATGTGACCTTATTATGGATGACGTTTGCTATGAAATTCCAACTGACATGTTTTGATTTCAAAATGGATTTGTTATTCCATTATGGTCATCCATTTTTACACTCAACATAATCTGCCCCGTTCATATAAACCGCTCATATACTCATGATCGCACCTACGATATGTAGTACTGGTAAAATTACACTCAGGCCAAATACTCCTGATCACACCTACGATATGTAGTACAACTATGTCATAACTTTGAACAAAATTCCCCAAATATATATGACTGTATACAACATTCCAATGGAAAGGGGTGTTTAAATGCAATTTTGTAAAATTGTTGGATTTTAGAAAATCATTTCCAAATCATTGTCATTGATTTATGTGTTGATTTAATTCAAACTTACCTATCTGCTTTTCCGGTACTTTTTCGTGACGTCAAAACCCATATACCGAGCACCAAGAAGGCAACAGGTTCCACTTTTAATTAAAGTCCTTGGTATGTCTCGGTCAAGAGCCGAACCAGAAGAATATAACTGCTATACTTTCTGAATCATCCCGCCATGGACGAAGAACCAAACATCAAGTGTACCCGACTGTTATAACTGCTTGTATTAACTGTGTTAATCAAGTATACATTAATCATTAAATTGAACTTTGATATGATCAATGTTCTATAGATATTGTTATCCGTGATTAATGAGAATTTGGACTTTGACTTATTTAAACAAATATCAGTTTGTCACGTATAGACAATTCTTTGAGCGCTTTACATCAACCAATTGGTCGGTCACCGCGCCTTGGGCTCCCTGTAGATGCATTTAATAATTATAATCCATATTATTATTATTAACATTAAAAACCAAAACGACATGAAATAAAATGACTGCGTTACACTGCAGTGTCTGAACTATTCACAGGTCTGGAAACAACTAAGGAAAAGCTCCCCTACCACGATTACAACAGAGCTCCATTCAAACTTCTAGAAGTAGCACAAATATAAATGAAATGAAAACCTACAACAGAGAAACACACCATATGTTGAACTACATAAAATCAATACGAAAGGGGAGGGGGTAGCAACCCTTAACAAAAGGGAAGTAACTTAAATCACAAACTACGTTAAGTCCTGATGATATAGTAGGTAAAAAGGTAAGTCACATGCGGCTAGTTCACAATGGTGATGAGTATACTACTGGTCCACTAGTTTTGTGCAGAGATGTGTAAATGATGAGGGTAATGACACCTTACTTGAGGTAATTTATGTTTGTGATGATGCAGAATATGAAATATTCTCTGTTTCTCTGCTGCAAGGGTTACATAACCCAGAAGTCAGAGCCTGTGCCAGGTCTGTTTGGTCTTTTACATTAAGAATTTTCAGGTGCCTTCATATTTTAGTAACTAATGTTAGGGACATGTTAGGGGGCATTTTCCCCATGTGAGGGATATCCCCCACCCCACAATAATGAGAAAAAAGTTGCAAAATATTGCACCATTTGCATCTAAGCACTCTTAATCAAACATACATTTCTCAAAGGGGAGGAGGAACCACTGGGGCCAACAACAACATTCAAACATTTATTTACATTTTACTGGTAAGTTTGAAAAAAAATATATTAGTCCTAACTACATGAATTATTCAAGTATGCTAAGCTCTCTTAATATCCATCCCATGCATGTCAGACCTGCTCGGGTTTAGATATTCATATACAGGCCAGATTTGATTCATTCTACTAATATATTTACAGGAACTCCTCGCCTGCTCCTATGGGAGGAAAAGTGGGCATGGCCTTGGGGGCAGTTCCCAAGTGTGCTCAACCATGATAAAACATTTTTGTTTAACGTGCTTTCAATATTACTATCTGTTTTTCTTTTCAGCCTATATATACTACACCCTTGTCTTGGGAGCACATCATCCATGAATGTGCTCAGAATATTGTTAGTGCCATGTAGTAATTGCAGAACTGATTTCCCAGGCAATGTGTATAAGTAAAGAGGATGGGGTTGTTTTCCACTCAAACGAATAACATTTGAATACTGAAGGACCCAAAACAGCAAAGTGTCATATTTGGTTAATGTTATAAGGGAAAATAAATACTTATATAATACAATAGTGTGGACAGATTTCAGATATTTAGGCCCAGTCCCGGGTGCCAGCATTCCGTTGAAAACATTCGAGGGCAGGGTTATGATGGGGCGGCCAATGTCTTCTGGTCGAGTGCAGGCTATCATTCGATAGTTTTGTTGCAGTGTTTTGGGTTGGTTCTTGGCCTGTTGGCCCGTGTCGTGTTTTTTTTTGGTCACAATAAAAGTACATTGCAGTGATAAACAATCTCAAGAAATACTGCCTGTTCTTCCAGAATCACCCCAAGAGAAATGAGCTGCTGGAGCTAATTGTGAAGATGAGAACCAGCTTCGATTTCATGGTTTTGTTTTGACGGTTTATCACCTAGCTGCCCTGACCGTTCAACTCCATGGCTCTTCTGAAATCAAGGAGTT
>JAODAF010120704.1:0-10575 GCA_027574765.1 Molpadia intermedia | reverse complement strand
TCTATACTAAGTAACACAAATTTTGTGATACAAATCAGTCTTATTTTTTATTTTTTTTATGCAGTATAAAAAAAAAATGGTTAGCAAAATTCCAGGGGGGGGGGGGGCACCCCCCCTTGCCCCTACCTGCGGACGCCCATGACCATCATTGATCGGAATTTTATTTCATGTTCTAGTTTTCTATCTCTTCTATTATATTTTCTATAGTAATTTCAATTTTTTTTATTGAGGTGTTTACTAATGTGCTCTGTTAATTCTGTTTCTCCTATTGTTACTAAACTGTTGTAAATAATATATTCTTAAATTCATACAAACTGAAATAAAGTGTCATGAAACGTTAGCAGCACCGCGAGTTCTTGTTTCAATCTTCTGGTATACCTACTTAGTGTGATACATCCAACATGATATTTGCGTTTTCATGTGTAGAAATGTTATCACGTTGTACTGAATTGTGTTAATGACGTCGATATCATTTTTTTTCTTTCTAAGGGAGTATATCCTGGCACTATGAAGTGGCACGGCTCCTCATTTTTATATTCTCTACTATATCATTTACCATACTCTAATATATTATTGATTTTTTGCTTTGTTCGCAATGCTGTCCATATGTTATATTTTGCCCTCAGTAAAAGGTCAATATCAAATGAATGACAACAGCCTAACAACACCATGTGGTGTAAGCGTTTCTTTAAGCAATAAATCCATGCTGATTACGACATAATTCCATGTAATCAGATAAATCAAGTTACAATAACGCGTTCCATTGAATTAAGTTTTGAGAAACACACTTTAAATGAGATTTATACTGTGTAATTTGTATGTATAAGTTGTAATTGGAAGAAACGAATACTAAGTTATACAACACGTACATTTCAAGAACGTACCAAATATATGCTAACAATGCTATATTAATCAGGTATAATCGATCTGAGCATTCCCATATCGCCCACTGAACCCCCATCCCAAACTGTTGATCGCTACTTCCTAGGATGGGAACCACATGTTAAGCCCAATCTTATTGTGGTTGATTGTATATACCAGTCAACATTTGGATATTACAGTTGATATTAAATTAATTGGAATACCAAATACTTAAATAAATAATTAAATGAATGTTCCTTTTACTGACGGGTTAACTGTTAGGAAGGGTAAACCGGAATGACCTCAGTGACTTTCATTGGTCCTATAGTGACACGAACATCTTCAGTGCTTTGCCCTCCCTTTTCGAGAAACTCTAACCTCCTACTGTCTATACTTTGAAAAACAGAAAAGATGGAAGTATATACGACCTTGTACATCTACAATGAATGAACCTTTCTCAAGCAGACTCTCTGGTTCGCTATAAGGGATAAGCTCTATCCGATAATATAGTATTTCTGCCTGGCTTTTTGTTAAAAAGCCATTAAGACACACGATTGCCGCAGCTACATGATATACTTTGAAAGGCGAGAGGCAGAAGATAATTGCCAGTTGTATTTCAATATCTCCTTTAATCTCTCGTAGCTTATCACTAACGGAAAATTGGACCCAGTAATATAACTCCCAGCGAGACGTACTCCACGTCAACAAGAATATATTACAGTGTCAATTGGCAGGTAAGTGATCTGTTAATATCATATCAAGGACAACAAGGTTCATCCCTAGACGAAAGTATTTGCCAACATTTTAATATAAAAAGCTAGAAAATGTGGTTACAAAACTCGCAGATACTGTTGCGGAAGGTTAATAAATATGGAGAATAATATCACATTTAAAGAATCAATAGGCCTACATGTCGTGTGGCAAAAGATGTTTGGCTGCATAAATTAAGTTTGATTTAAAATACTATTCTTCATTTAAAAGTTACCAAAATACAAAATTAATCTCGAACAGCAAATTTTACCATTGGTGTTATTGCTAAAGAGATCGCATTATCATTATAAATGCATATAAAATAACCTAATGTGTGTATAAATTCAACCAATATTTAATTAGTTTACGACTTGTTTTTGATATATTCAGGTATATCAGGAACGGCGATTCTGGGGGAAGTCAATCATTGTTTATTTATGCAACATATATAATAATTACATATAGTTCCTCTATCTTATTTTGGTTCTTCGTTTAATGTTGCTTCATGTGGCATTTTTATATTATATATGTATCCGGCGGGGGTGGGGTTGTTGCTGTTGTGGCCCCAATATACCAACATTTCTCGCGCTCATCGTATCTTGTCTCTTTAATGTACGATATCAAGTTTCATTTAGCATAGCCTATGCAACACAGCAACATCTGTAGTATATTATTGTATATAGACATACTGTGAAAGGTATATTGTAGTTTAGTCATATTGGACGCTGATATTCGATGTGTAGACGCGTAGGCGATGTGTAGACGGGCTCTTTGTATATTTTTTATCGGAACAACCAATTGTGAGGTTCTAAAGGAGTGAGTCGCTCGAAGAATATTTTTTCAGATTTTTATATAGTTTATATAGTTTGGATTCTGTAATATGTGTTATATGGTTTTCTGTCCTTGTCGTATAGTCTATTCTGTTTTTTACCGTGTTGTTTTGATTACCCAAAGTACTAGCATCATGTTTCTGCTACTGCTTACTTTGGTCATGTAGCACGTTTTGATTTATTTATGTCGGCGTAAAGTAATGATCTACTGTTGCTCTTTAATTCGACACACACGTCAACATCTAGCTTAGAGCATATTATCCGTATTTAACCGTTACTATATTCTATAAATGACAATATTACCATTTAACCGTAGTAAAAGTTATTGTATCGCAATCTGGGTCTACCTACCTATATCATATATATGGCAACCATGGATTCAATTGAATCCAACGTGGTTTCTTAACGACGCTTTTTTGCATAGTGAATGACTAGTACTATTTTAAGTATCGTAATATACCTACATTTCCATATCTACATAATTTGATGTTTGCACGAGTTTGTGTTTCAAATACAGGTACCTAACTAGTTTCTAACTTCGTTGGCTAAACATGCGCAACAAGGACGTATCATGGATGAAATTTGTCAGACAGGCGTCTCACCGACAGAAATTCGTAAAAGCCGGAGTTTCTACTCTAGTTTGTAACATTTGCTCTATTTCGTCAAAACTTTTAGTTGGAGGAATTCGGTATTCACAATAATTGAAAACCATTGCTACACGCTAGTCAAAATAGGTGAAATACCACAAATGCCACTTTGAGTAATATTACCTCATCATTTACTCATTAATTAAATTTAATTTACAGTGTTGATGTTAATGTATAACAATGCACGTACAAATGTCATCCAACTATATACATATATGCTACTTATTTTTTGTCACCAAGTCATATGAATATCAAATTAACCAATATGCTGATATCTTGCGTTGATGGCACTATTGCCGTCGCGAATTTCTACAGTGCAAGTGTGCAACACCCGTACCGTCCTCATCGTATATTTGGTTAACTCTTCCTGTACCAGACAGTTTAAAGAGCGCAAAACTGGATTGACGTTCGGTCGGTCGGAAAATTGCTTAGTCCGACGCGGTTTCGTTGACTGTTCATCACGTTATTAACTATTATTGAAATTCCCTGCTCGAAAGCAGGTTCTTACTATCAGTTTTGGGTTCACGTGAATTATGTAAAGACTTGTGTGTATTCTGCTCTTCTCCGGCTCCATCGACTGAAACGGTCGGTCGTTTACAGGGAGGTTAACCCTGTAACCAGTACTCTAGTCACTAGCACCACACATGTAAAATATACCGTACCAAGTGGATCATTACCTGGATTAAGCAGTTTTTTATCGTTTCCATTGCGGATTGCTGCCTTCTGACCGTGGAGGGAGTTGGTGCTGAATTCTGTCTCACATCGCTGATTTGTCGTCGTGTCGAGATATGAGCGCCGAGTGGACGTGGAACGGAGGGAGCGGACATTCTTCTGAGGTTGGAAGACGATAATGTAGACTTTGGGGACGAAGAGACAACAAAGGGTCACAGTTGCACTGAAACTAACGGAGATACATAGTGTTGTCGTCTGAAGCTGATGAAACAAAAGAACGATAGTGTGAATTTATTGCGAATGATCCCCATCTTACCTATATCATTTTATATCAGATACGGCACTTTGTCAATAGTGATTTACAAAGTGAAACGGGTCATTCTAATCTTCTATGCTTTTACTGATTGTGCATGTGAGGGATTATAAATTGACATAGGAACCGTTTGGTCATCCTCATGTTACACCGCATTGTTGTAACTGTTAAAAAAACGAAATAGTTAATACTACTCTATCGGTCTCGCAATAACAGGAGTTTCACAATATCGCAAATAATTCCACTTAATAGAAACTGTTTGTCCACGCCTTCCTTATCCTAAATCATTTCTTAAAAAAAAACTTTTCTTTCTTACCTTGAAGTATTCGTTTGTGACGATATATACAGGTAAGAATGCCAGCCATATTACACAGGTAGTGTACATAGTAAAGGCAATAAACTTGGCTTCATTGAAATTCTCTGGGATCTTCCTGGATTTAAAAGCATATAATGTGCACAAGACTATTAGTAACATATCGTAAACTAGTGATATTACAAGATCAATATCGCTGATGCTACAAGTTATTCTAGCCTCGCTTCTATCCGATGAATGTTTGACAACTTTTCTTGGAGGATGGACAACCAGCCAGACGAATCCCCCGATAATTTGAACACTGATCAACAATAAACAAATAATCATTTGTGATTTCGGACTGATATACTTTGGCCTTTGGGCGCTCCGAGAGGCACTATTAAATATCCTTGATATACGGTTAGTCCTTGTTAAAAGTGCAGAAAAACATATACAAAACGAGGCTCCAAGTCCAAGCCTTTGAAGAGAGCACATTGTCGTAGATGGCTTTGAGAGAAGGGTAAACGTCATTACGTAACACAGAAATATACCCGTTAATAGTAGATAACTGAGTTCCCTACTTGATGCCTTTACTATTGGTGTATTGTTATACTTGATAAACACTGCAAAGATTGAACACGTTGCCACAATTCCCATAAGCGAAATTGCTACTGGTATGCCATGGAACTCCCACAAACTAACGTGTTCTTTTGGCAGTTCATAACATGCCGTTAAATCGTTATTTGGCCAGTATCCTAACGGACATTCCACACATGTGAGCTCGTCTTGCAGATATGCCCATGGCTTGCATTTCAGACAGACCCAACAACATCTTTCTTCTTGTATCTCTTTATATTCTCCCTTATCACACGGTAGACTGCACTTAGACACTGGTATCCCCTCATTCGAAGCCAGATATATACTGGGATGGAATTTTAGTTTCTCTTGCTGCATCTGAAGCCCATAGGAGGCAGACCATTCTCCGATCGGCTCGTAGGTGAACTCTCTCGTCAGAGGGTCTCGCTGAAAATTCATGACGTCATATCGACCTAGACCGTCGCCACGACTATCGAATTTGACTTCAGTACCGTAAGGATCTGAAGGCAAACATAAAACATTATAGAATATAAATGTATTATTTTCAGGTAGAAGAAATCTAGGCTAACAAGTATGATAGAAACTGAGTAACTTGGATTACGTTTATCATGCTGGTTTCAACATATCTCACCATACACTGAGATTTTCCTAAACTACGCAAATATACTAACCATGCAGTTCATCTGTGTCAAATCGGTCGTCTAAATATATGGTTGCCATGTCACCAAAAAGCACTCATGAACACTCAAAAAGCGCCCTCAGTTTGACACATTTTGGGATGCGTCAAACAAAATAAGACTTGTATCTTCATTTCCATGTTCATATTTTAATAGAACTCATTTATTTGGGGAGTGGGGGAGGGGGAATAGTACACAGCCCTCAAGACGTAATACACCGACCAAATGTGTTGCACGTAAATTATCTTCTTATCTTAAATGTGATGAGAAAAGTTATTTTTGTCGGTCATATTTCGTATTTAGATCGCATAGCAGACAACAATCCGCAGACAAACAAATAGAACATTCGCTATTTAAATAAAGTTAAGTAGTGATTTATATTTTTATAAACCGACCCCTGTGTTCACCGGTTAGTCACTCATCTAAAACAACAAAACTAAACTATACTGTTTCGTCACTATTTAAGTCCACTTATATCCACATAGCACACTAGTATGGAAAAATGCATGTTCATCAAATACATGTTCTTCATCTAGAAATACATGTTCATCATCTAGAAATACATGTTCATCATCTAGAAATACATGTTCATCATCTAGAAATACATGTCCATCATCTAAAATGCATGTTCATCATCTAAAGATATACGTCCATCATCTGAATGCATACGCTAATCCTCTAAAAGCATATGCCCATCACTTGAATGCATACGTCCATCATGTAAAGTACACGTTCATGTACCAACTTGTATGTTGAAATCTAAATTGATACATCCATGTACAAACAAATCTTGCGTGCGGTGTACTAAAATGACGCGGTGGCGATAGACCTTTTCTTGACCAGCGTGTTGCATTGATTCATATTGTGAAGTGAGTTTTACATTTCTTCAATAACCTTTAAAAGGTATGATATATCCAAATAAATGATTTTCCACGATTTATCCAAATA
Source organism: Molpadia intermedia (assembly GCA_027574765.1). Lineage (NCBI taxonomy): Eukaryota > Metazoa > Echinodermata > Holothuroidea > Molpadida > Molpadiidae > Molpadia > Molpadia intermedia. Next base: position 3,988 of record JAODAF010120704.1, on the reverse strand, counting down.
TTTAATAGTGTTGATGCTAGGTCCTATATGTGTTCGTATAGGATGACCAAGGAAGAATCATAAAAAACGCTTAATTCATGACGGGCTTGCTTATGTCTCTACAACGCATATCAGTTTTCGTATGGCGTGGAGGTTACGAAGAGAGTGATAAGGGCAATAGAAGAAAACTTAATTGGTAAACATGCGAATCAGGGACGTAGCATGGATGGAATTTGTAGAGATCAGAGTTCTATTTTGTCAAAGCTATTAGTTGGACGAATTCACAATGAGAAAAACATTGCCACACGCTAGTCAAGAAAAGGTCGAGCGCCATCCATTACATTTAGTACGACATACCTGAGAACCAAATAGTTGTTAGTATATAGACGAATGAAGTTAGATGTCATATGATTAGTACGTGTACATATATATTTTGATATACAGATCAGTATACATTTACGCATACTTTATTTGATGGACGTGTGTATTCAGATGGTGTATGTGTATATTTAGATGATGGACGAATAGATTTTAGATGATGGACTGGTATATCCAGATGATGGACATACATATAAGGTGATGGGTATGTAACTTTAGATGACCATCATACTTTGTGACACTTTTGTCGTTCCATGCACTAGAATACCAATCGTAATTTTGATATCATTTGGTTAACAACTTACTCTCTCATACTGACAAAAGCATCATTGATGTATCATTGACGTAGCCTACATATTTTGCAATATTTATTAAGCAGTTGTTACCAAACTAACCATAGAATGACACATTAAGAATGTGCTCAGCAAAGAGATATTTTCCATCAATTGGGAGCAGTTTCGGACAGAGGTCTTTGGTTTCCGGACAAACACTGTTGACCATTTTTTGTAAGGCGTGAGCAAACGCATAAACGGCGTCTATAACAAACTGAGTCTTTTTCTCCTGAACATGATTTCCCGCGTGTAACCGGTTTTGTCGACATGTCTCTGCGGTTGCGTTACCGGCAATCACCGTAGATGAAATGCAGCTAAATTTCTGGTCCCAAAATTCATCGAACCAAGGATTTCTCTCATTTTCCCCTGGCTGTAGATGCAGGAAGTAATCATCAAAAAGATTGATATGTTTCGTTTGTAGTTCAATAGTTATAGCGCCCTCTGCTATCTCCTCTCGGTCTCTGACTGGTTCGTCCTGTACTCCCCATCCATCACTTGCAATTATTATGAAAGTATGGTTTGTGTTGTCGCGTTGAAAAGCGGCCAATATTTCACGCGCGTCATGTCCTGTAGTGAATAGAACCACGACTTTGGCTTTTGAATTCCTTTTCAGATTTGAAATCACTAAATCATACATTGACTCGTCTGCGTTAAATGGTATCTCCTCTGATTCTGCTAGGCAAATATTTCTAGCCGTGGCTTCTTTTTCAAATTTATCTATTCCTGCTTCACCGTATTGGCCCTCAGAAGCTACTGTTGATACATAAGTCCAATTAAACAAGGTTACGATGTCTGCCAAAGCCTTGGCTTGTAGAGTATCAGGGGGAACAGTTCTGGCAAAATAATTATAACGACTAGTGTCTGATAAACGTGCACTTGTCGACGCATAACTTATTTGAGGTATTTGAAAGAGACGAAGCAAATTTGCTACTTGAATCGACACATCTGAGTCGGATCCACCGACTACCCCAACAATACGTCCTTCAGTTTCGTTACTGAAGTCGTCTAAGACGCATCCATCGGTGCCGACCTTTACCGAAGTCAAGGATGTCCGCACAAATTCAAGGGATTGTTCAAGAGCGTATGTGTCTTGTGAACACGTGTCTCGTATATCCGCTCCTAAAATGATATTTGGTAAAAGAGAGGTGTTTTTATTAATTTGGTCGATCGCGAATAACATTGCTTCGAGTCGTTGAATTCCTCTCTCCTCGTTAATCCTGCCACATCTTGAAACATCCTTTCCTTTTTCATGAACCGGAAACAAACCGCCAAGTAAGACGTCACCCTCGAAATAAACGTGATCTGACTCTTTGGTGAGTAGGGTAGATGAAGCGAATGTGGCGAGAAAAATGCACGTGACAATGTGATCAAACGCCTTCATCTTTGGTATAATTCCATGCCTTTAATTTAAGTCGAAACAGTCATGGGAAAGTCATGGAAAATTATTAAAGATCTTCTTAATCACTGTTTGGTTTTTAATCTGTAATTGAAAAGAAAAAAAACATAACGTTAATCCAGAGCATTCTTTTAATACGAGAAGATTTAATAGTGTATTACGTGTATTGCATATCACATTTGGTTACACCATGGCCGTCCAAATTTCTATTTTTTTATTAACGGAAACAACTCGGATTGATACGTTCTCATGTGCACGTAAGAAATGTAAACCAAATACAAACTAATTCTTTAATGTGTTTGAAACACTTGTTTAACGGAAATATCTTGAACAGCAAGTGTATGCATTTTGCCGTAAATAACATTTAATATCGCTTATTCGTAAAAGTGATTTAGTTACGCGGAAATATTATATATACACCATTACATACGAATTAGTGAAATACACTCATCATTCGATCCGCAAAAGCTGCTCAGCAATTCCGCTATTTTCTGCTCGAGTGGTTTTATTCAAAACATTCCGTGATAACCACTGTACCGATATGATGATAAATTCAAGACATGTACTCGAGATGAAGTCTCATATGAGCTCTTACTTTTTAAAACGTTACATCCTCAATTTCAGATAAGAATACAAATGTATAAGCAACATAAGGATGATCTCTGTACCACGTTATCACCAGATAACTGTTTAATCTCACAACATTTGACAAATGATATCCCTTGACATTACAAGCTGTTATGCACGTCAAAGATATTTCGTTCCTCTTTTCAACTTTAGAAAGAAAATGTATTATGCGTGCAAATCTCTCTGAACATGTACGGTAAGCTGTAAAGTTGTAAAATGACATAGAAATAATTGTTATATTAAGACAGTTTTGGCAGGTTAGGCTAGATGTATCGACTGCCTGATGAACATCTCAGCAGACTCAGCTAATACTGCCACATGACATTTCAACGCAGTGATGACAGACGTAAACACACCTTTTCCAATGACAACCCGTTTGTGGCTTCTGGAAGCTCACTGATGGGCCGAAGGTGACTCGTCTGCTGCCGCAAGAGGTCATCTATATAGAAAACGGCCGATAATTTGTTTAAGGACCTCCTTTTGGTTGGTATACGTCTACGGCAAGCGTGTATATATATGTACCTATGCTAACAATCTCAAATTCATATATTGCCTGTTGTGTATTATTTGTGCCGGTGGAATCACGAGTAATATAAAATACAAGCACTAAATGTAGTCCATCGTAGAAAATGTACATTTTGTAGAAAATATCTTTCCCTCACGAAAGCACCACCAAATTGTGTATTTGTTTAATAGACATGTTACCTACACCAAATACATTTTCATTCGAAATTACCTCACCATCTAATTGATGAAATAAAATAAAAAATTATAAATATCTCCTCCTAATATAAAGACAAAATCATCCATTGGTGTGTATTTAAATAATATACCTTATGTAATGTATATCAATTAGGTCATGAAGATCTTTCACCGCAATGTGTAGTTATATTGTATTGAGAATATACCATGTTTGTTTAGTAGCTATATACGACCCTATTTACAATTTTGGGGTCTTATTATACAACAGACCCATGCCACAATGAATATAATGATAAACAGTAAGCTAGTTCGGAGTTACGATTTTGCATGCTCCGTGAACTTTCCCTTGTAGGTCGCCTGTGATAAAAACGTACTAATGTAACGTCAGCGTCATATATATTGCATTAACAACCATGTAGAAACCAGTTTTGCAATAAATCCCCACTATTGAAAAAACCTACTTTTGCAATAAAAATCAACCACTTTTGCAATAAAACCCACTTTTGAAATAAAAATCAACCACTTTTGCAATAATTTCACTAACCACTTTTGCAATAAAAATTAACCACTTTTG
>JAODAF010120593.1:0-10576 GCA_027574765.1 Molpadia intermedia | reverse complement strand
TGAGGTCAACAGAGGTCAAATTGCAAAATCCTTGTAATCAGGCTAACTCAATATTGCCAACTTGGATTAACGTCATGGTTGGTGTGTAGGTTACCCCTATTGAGTACAAGAACCCTATTGATTTTGGTAGAGGTCAAAGGTCAATCAAGGTTAAATTACAAAAACCTTGTAATCAGGCTAACTCAACAAAGCCAACTGGAATTATACTCATAGTTGGTGGGTATGTCAGTTTTATATTGTGTGCAAGAACCCTATTATGTGTGGTAGAGGTCAAAGAAAACATACAATGTTTTCAGGCTAAATCAGTAATTGCTAACTTGGATAAATCTCACAGTTGGTGTTGCTTAAGTTGAGTACAGAAATCCTTTGGTGTTTGGAGCATGTCAAGAGTCCATTTTAAAGTCAAATTATAAAAAAAAAACATGTAATCATGGTACATGTAATTTCGAAGGTTAGTCTATAAATAATAAACTTTATATGGTTTAGGTTATCATAGTGCGTACACAATCCATTTTTCATTTGCTAGCAGTCGAGAAATATCAATGGTAAACTAAAAGAAACTACTGTAATTTTGAAGCTGTATGGCAAGGAATCACAAGCCTTCTTGGCTTTCTGGTTATCTTTCATACAGTATGTGATAATATGTTGAATGTAGCATATTGCCTTGATATGATTTCAAAATAATGCTTTGTTTGTGGGTGGATAATACAAATAAAATAACACCATTCCCGGATTCCCCTATAAAGCTGACTTGTTGAGTGAAATGGACATGTGCCTCGCATGTCCATCATAATTTAGTAGGAAAGCTGTTGTTTAAAGGAAACATTCATGTAATATTTTTCCTCTTACAGGTCTAATTTCTCTTTCTAGGTCTAGCTATTTTAGGTTTCCTAGGATTGAAAAATTGCTAAGCAGCAATGAACGAGAAAGAAGACTCAAATGTATGGCTGGAGCTGTACAACAAGCACATGTATAGCTTTACAGATATTTTTGATGAGGATACATTTTACTGGACAGCAATCATGTTTGTTCTATCAACTTTTTTGGTCGTATACTACATTTCTCGTCATTATACTCTAAGACCAGTGGATTGGTGACAAAGGAAAATGGTTTTGGGAAGTTGCAGCAGCTACTTTTCAGTTTGGTGAGTTAGTTTATATTGTTTTGAAAATAATGTATGTTTTTTTGTCATTTAAAATATACACCCATTTGTCGATCCGTTGGAAACATCAATATATACATGGTAATAGTAGTGCATATTTTATTTCATTAATATGAGTAGATGTGACTATATATAGAGCAGTATATAAGGGTGTCTGGCAGTCTGCCCCCTCCCCTTATATTCAAGTATTCATATAGGAATCACAGCCTGAAAAAGCTACCAGACACACCAGAGACTCTGCAGGTCTGCAGGATGCCCCAAAAAGCCCCCCCTGGGTCCCAAATACGCATGACTTTCTTACAAATGGATTCACACAATTCTAACAAATGATCATCTGTCCAAACTATCTAAAGAAAACGATTTCATATTCAATGTCCAATCATGTCACAGTGAATGTTAATTTGATGATTTCTGATGATATAATTTGATGATTTCTGATATTAGTTAGAGACATACATTGGTAATTGGATGAAGTAAAATATATGATGTTATAATGATTATTTCAATCTGATATTTATACATTGAGAACTCCACTCTTTGGATAGACTATTATTAAACTTGACTTGCTGATCTATTTAGTATAGCCTTAATCTTGAAAGTATTTATGGTTATTTCCAAGTATATCACACCCGATACAGTACTTCTTGGCCCGATACTTCCCTTGCAACCCTGGTCAAGGATTGTGTCCCATGACCCACTTCACATCACCTTCGTAGTCCGAATTACTGCCAAAACATCCAGAATATAATTCAATTATTCTACCATCATTCTACCATCACTTTCTGATTCCTTATATTTTGCAGTATTTCACAGTAATTGTAGGTTTGCTCTGTCCCTTGGCTACCATCAGCTATTTTGGTTACCATGAGCCATTTTGTGATTTTGGTTACCATGTCAACCAATATTTCTCTGTGATAAAACCTTGCTGATATGTTTAAATCAAGTCTTAAAGAGGTCCTACCAAGAAAAGTAAAGAAAGTCAAAAGGCTAGCAGATCCTTTTACCTTTCTTTTCTTCTTAATAGCAGTGGCTTAACATGTTGAGCAGTCTATTGTTTGAGTATATACATGTAGTGCTTTAGTTTCACCTGCCCTGTGTGTGGAGCTTGCCCTGGATCAATGTACTTCACAAGAAGATATTGTTGAAAGGAACTCTCTAATCCCTATTGATTTTGAGCTGTGTCATTTTACTGGCTTCGCTGTGGCTTTAAGTTTTCAGGATGTGTTGCCCACTGTACTGCTACAGTTGATGAATGATCCTTATCATTTAGTGAAAATACTGATATTTCTTTTTTAGGTTTTCTCATGAACTGATGGGGAGATCGAATAGCAAGCTCAATCAGGAACATTTAGAGGAACTCTGTGACCAGACTCATTGTAAGTAACTTTGTATTAATTAAAGGATGGAATTTACTACATCTGGTGAAAAGTCCCAAATGAACACAAGATATTACACTTTGCATTGCATGTTACCTTTGACTACTGCATATAACTCAGTGTGCTAATATGCTACTAATTACAATGGTGGCAAGTGCTTTAGTTTAGTTCTGTTAACCCCACTATAGGCCTAAGCCAAATAAGCTATGTACTTTTAGCTATAGATACATACATGTTCCTTGGAAAATAGAAATGTACATGCAGTGTTCTTGACAAGTCCTACACCCTGGAAAACTTACTTGCATTAATGTCGATTCCCAGGTGAAGGTGGTTTTTCAAAAACATAAATTTTGCAGAATCGGTACATAATTATTCTTTGGAATTCTTTGTCTGGTAACAAAATTAAGAATTGCGAGAATAATGTTCCAGTCTCCTAAATTAGAAATTGTGTCAATGCCATATTAGTACTGTCGGTAACTTGTCAAATTGTTTTTGTCTTTTCCCCTTACTTTCTTGGGGAATTAATCATGCTCATGGCAGGGGCAGTGGAGATGCCCATAATATAATTTTTGCAATTCAAACCTGTTAGAAAATTGAACAGAAAGAAATTCTACATTTAAAAAAACTTGGTTCGGTTCTACAGTATTGTTTCTCTGAATTTTCTTTATCTCATACAGTTTCTGAGAAAGAAATCCTACAATGGTAAGTAATAGATTTTCATTTCTAAATACAGTAGCAATTCCATAATAGGGGTTTTATAATAATAATAATAAAATATATATATTATACATACACTTTGGATATGCCTACCCCTCACTGACATGATCACCCACGCCACAACAGCGCTAGCCACCCTTACTCTAATTATTACACCTATAAGCCACATTCTTTATAAACAAATACAACAAAATCAAGCTTTCCTTCCATTTTATCGTGTGCTTCACGTATCATAAACCTCAAGATATTCCTACTGTTGCCGATCTACGATACGCAAAATGTACTGAAATACAAAGTCATCTAAAAACATCTTTTTTACAGAACAGAGTAGCATTTAAAATATCTGGGTAATAGTAAATACATTTTTTACGATATTTTGAAAGTGTACAACATATTTCTGTAAATTTTTGGTCTATTGCATTACTGGTAATATGTATTAAAATTACCAATGATATTGGAGTCCTTGAATATGAAAACTCAGTCCTTGAAAAGTTCTTGAATTTTGTTTTGAAAAATGTGTATGAACCCTGTGTTTATTTTTATTTTTTAACCATCTGATATTATTATTTTTTGAGGCAGATCCATTGAGTATTAATTATGACTTTATTTTATAGTTTATATAGTCTACATTAACGATGAGATATAACTAACATTCAACCTTGTAGACCTGGAGAGTGGAAGTGCCCCTCTGCGTAAATTTTTGTATATATATTGTCCGGGGGAATCCGGATTGAACTTTGCATGGAAATTTTGATTATGATTTGTTCTTCTTTGGAGCCGATCCATGCATGGCTACGTGCCTGAGTGGAACTCTCCATTCCGGGCCTGGTGGAATAGCCATTAGCCAGCAACCTATTTTGGGTTCCGATGCCGAAGGCAGCATCGGAACCTATGCAGTTAAGTTGGCATGTATGTGGATATGTGTATGTATGTGTGAGACACCTAAGCTTGTAAACACGATATCTCAAGAAGGTCAAGTTTAATATTGTGGATGGAATTTTGCATGGATATATATATTTGGCGTATTTATGCAATTGAATTATTTCATTTTGCAAATGTTGTTTTTGCAGGCATAAATCCTTTACCAGAGATTGTCCTCGTGGATCCCTGAATAAAGAGGTGGGTATCAATGATTTAAACTCATAATTTTCTTGATGTTAGGGGATTGTATTTGAGTATTAATAATTCTACACACAGGGCATCATAAACAAAAATGAAATAATCAGTAGTATTACTACATATATGTTGGTTGTAACTACCCCCTCTATCTTATATTTTTGAGGACAAGTTCTCTAAAACATTATAGTAGAATCCATTTGGCACTGTTATCCTCAGTTGACTTCTTTAATCCTCTGTTAGACAGGTGTGATAACAAGTGAAGTCCTCAGAAAGATGGAAAAGCAAATGCAAGATTAACATTACATTTAGCTTTTACTTTAAGTACATTCTCTGTTCAATATTTTCATATTGCCTATTGATAAGCAGCACAGGACTGTTAAAGTATTATGTTTATTTCCATCATTTTCTCATTGTTAGCTTATTGTTACTGTGCATCATGTTTTGCATTTTCGATAATAGCAGACACATTGTCATGCAGGAATATTTTGCTGTGCAACTTGTCATGCAAATGCTTGATCAAAACAACCATATCAGCCTCGTTCACAAAGGTGCAGCCCACCCTCTAGTTTTGCCTTGTATCTCATTGCTTCTATAACAGTATCTGGTTCTTAATATTCACTACAATGGTGTAGTGGTGGCAGGTGCAGTTATTGATATTAATGAGGGTGGTGGTGAACCCCAGCTATGTAATTACAATTTTAATGCCCTGAGATAAATAAGATGTTCACAAGGTAACCTTTTCTTACAGGAGTTTATACAGATTTATCAACAGTTTTTCCCGTTTGGTGATTCCACCAAGTTTGCTTCATTTGTGTTCAAAGTCTTTGATGAAAATCAGGTAAGTCTTTCTTAAGTACAGTATTCTGAGTCAGATTAAAGCAATAGGCATTTAATGTAGCTTCTAGAATATTTGGAAAAGACGAAGAATAACTATTTTGTAGTCATTTGTAGATTTCTGAGAAAATTGGGGCAGGGACTAGAGAAATTAGGAGACATTTATTTCAAGGTTATCACTGTTGCAATACTTTGTTGGCACATTTTTAATTTATGTCTGTGTATAATATACTTTATGGGGTTACTGTTACTGTATTATTATATGTACATTATAGCATTATATAAATTATAGATGGATAAATGGTTGATTGCTACAGATGACTTTTCTAATGAACGAGACCTCAGAGGGTCACCCTCTAGGCACGGGCAGAATGCTCGGGAGCCATACGGACAACCCTCGGCGAGAGAGATCCTCCTCCTTCGATCTGACACTGACCTGACGCAGACACATTGTTCTACGAACCGGCCGCTCTTCCGGCGGACGAACCACTGACGATTCATCTTTAATTAAAAGTCTTCAGTCTCTCAGATGGGCGTGGTTCGAGGAACTATGCACCCCAAGCTTGCTTTAGAACTTGACATATCTTTGACTTCAATCAATTATATTTCCAATTCAAATAATGCAAATATATGGACTTGCTTTGAAAACATCAACAATGGTCATCAAATTTTACCTTTATTTCCAACTGTGTGGTAAACAATCAAATTCAAATTGTTTAGAGAAACACACACAGCAGTCATCAAATATTACCTTAATTCTCAACATTTGTGACAAGTCTTGATATTGATATTTTTAATTATTGTGCATAAAGGCAGTCAAGATACTAGCAAACATGAATAGAAACACAAGAATTTGACATCACTTTGAATGCAATAAAACATTTGTTACCCATACAGGATGGTGCAATAGAATTTGATGAGTACGTCAGGGCTCTCTCCGTATCCTCTAGAGGAAACCTGGATGAGAAATTAGACTGTAAGTAAGAAGTTACAGCAAAACTTATATCCGGACATCAGAACAAGTCATGTCTCTAAAATTATTCAAATCTCCTTGAGGAACTATGTAGTCAAGTTGGCATGTGTGTGTGTGTGTATGTGACCCGAGGTTGTAAACACGATATCTCAAGAAGGCAAATTGGATTAATGTCATACTTGGTATGTAAGTTGGCCATAATGAGTACATGATTCCTATTGTTTTTGGTGTAGGTATCATGTATATTAATGAGTGGGTGGGACTTAATGTAAAATTTACAGTAAAAAGTTTGTAAACATGCTATCTCAAGAATGACAAGTTGAATTGATGTCATACTTGGTATATATGTTGGCAGTAATGTGGACATCATCCCTAATGATTTTGGTGTGAGTAACATGAATATTAATGAGTGGCAGGTAAAATTCTTAAAATGTCAATAACTTTGCAACCAAGTGTTCGATTATCTTCATACTTGGCATGGTGGTGGCATGCACATATATTCATTAAATTCCATCTCATTAATATTCATGAATGGGCGGGGCTACAATGTTATCACAATAAAAAGCTTGTAAACACGGTATCTCAAGAACATTTGAACTTTTGATGTCATACTTAGTCTATATGTTGGCTATATGAGTATAGGATCCCTATTGTTTTGTGTCAGGTGTCATGAATATTAATAAGTGGATGGGTTTAAAGTAAAATTCTTAAAACGTTCTTAAAATATCTTTGAGAGTAAGATTTGTACCATCGTATTACCTTTCATGGGTATCAAATCAAATCCCTTTACTATTATTTCTTAGAAATATTTCAAGATGAGCATTGTTGGTTCTGATGCCATAGGCTCAGGAATCTAGGCAATTATGATGGCATGTGTATATATGCCTGTACTTGTATGACTAGACTAGTCTTCCGAAGACCAGAACAAAAGAAATAATGTTTCCATTGAATTTCCTTTCGAGGACTTGAAATTGTTTTGTTCCGGTTCTCAGAAGGAAATTCAATGGGAAGACTACATTTATGTCGGAAAGGAAACAAAGAAGAGGTATCTGTCAACATTAGGGTATTTCAAAGGCGTCCTCTGACTATATAAATGATACCTGTGTGTGTGTGACACTTGGCTTTTAAACAAATCTCAATAATGGCATGATGGATCAATATCATACTTGGCAGGTAGGTGTCCCCTAATGTGCATGTATCCATATGCAGATTTGCAATTTTTCATCTGATTAATATGCATGAGTGGATGAAGCTGATCAGGTGGTTCGGACAAGGAAAAATGTGTTATCTGTAGCTTACTAGAGTCTTGAAACACACATTTTTCTACGCTGGGACACATTTTTCTAAGTGACAATGTATTTCTGTACGCTTATCAGGGGCCTGTCAACCCTAACCGGGTGAACTAGGTGACAAAATCATACATACCATACCTTCTGTATATATTGTGTTCACAAGCTCAATGGTCACACACACATACATGCACACACACACATACAGTCATGTTTCACATACAGTCCGAGGACTCCATTGTATTTCTGTGTGGTTCAGATCTTCGGAACCTAACCTTGATAAGAAACTCTCAATTGTGTTCCTTTAGAGGACAGTGTTCCCATGGTATTTCCTTCCGAGGAGAATTCTTTTGTCTAGGTCCTTGTGACTCCTCGGAAGACTAGTCAAACATGTACTGTATATACCCACACCCACGCCACCTCAGTGCAAGGTAACTTTTGTTGATATGGGCAATTTTATTGTCAGAGTGAACTGATCTCATGCATTGGCTTTCTGAGTGAAGAAAGTGACATCAGTTTGTTTATCTTACCTTACTAATGTATATATTACCAAGATATATGTCAACTCCCTACTGGCCTAACCTCACGGGCCTAGCCAGACAGAAAGAACAACTCCCCGTCACTAACCAAAAACAATGAAAGGATATCCGCCAAAATATGTCGGAACAGGATGCCTGAAGGTGTGTGAGAAAGACCAAAAGTCCAAAAAGACGAAAATCCATCCAAAACCGTAAGCATTGAGAGTGTAAAATAGACGTGACTTGATGTATACAGATTGGTAGAAGAGAATGACGTTCAGCACGTGCCCGGTGATGACGTCATTGGACGTCGGGGGCACCGTTTAAGAAGTAAGTTACTGAACAGAGTTTGTAAAATTGTGTTTTGAATCACACATTTCTGCAGTAGTTACTATAAACAATTGGCTAAAAACTGCAAAAGTATGCTTATAAATAGTTAGATGACTACAGTTAACTTTCACATTTTGAAATACAGCGCACAATAATTGATTCAGGCTCATAATGAATCCTGTCCATATGATCGTAGATAAACACCAGCTTTACAAGCATTTCATTTTCAATCAGTGTTTAGGCCGCTAATGAGGTAGGCATAACATAAATCATTACCATCCTACTGTGAGGACTGGCATTCATCTGATAAATCAATGAGAAGTTTTCCTAAGCCTTCCACCACTTTCTCAAAGCTTAGAAGGATGTAAAGGAATTTGTTGTTCATCCAGCAGTGTTAAATGAGTCTATATTATGTGAACTATCACAAAATTAACACTGGTATCAAATTCAAGTTAATTTGTTATTATGTCACAATTTGTAAGACACTAGGGCACATAATGCATACATAAAAATTTCTACACATTCTTAGCATTTCTATTAGCAGAGATGATTAGGTTTAATAATTCAAGTAATAGCTCTCTTTATATCAAGGTGATTATCCTGGTCACTTAGAAATTAATATAACTACATTACTTTAGTATGAATACTATGCAGTTTTAATGCATTGTAGTGATGTAATACTATATACACTGGATAGTGCATATTAGACTGCTTCCTAGTTGCTTATTGATGCTGGTTGATAAAAGGATTTCCCTTACAATGTTTTCTTGCAACTGTGAGAAGATGAGTCATCAAATATCACGAGACTAAGTACTACAAACTAGGCAAGTTACTAAAATGCTACAATCAGTCATAGTACATGTAATTCTCTAGCAGTACAATCATGTACATGTTGGTGCCAAACTCATAGTGTCAATATAGACCATCCTAAAATAAAATAATCATCTGGTTTGTTGTTTGTAGACATGGTTTGTGTCACAGATCTGGTGCAGTCAAGAGTGAAACCAGAAGCTCAGTCAGCTCAGTAACTCTGTACAAAATAAAAACTGGTACTCAAATGTGTGACTTCCATAACAGACGCAGAAGAAACAAAGATGATGTCATCGGGTCACGCATCACGGAAGTGGCGACCTGATTAAAGGTGAATGTGACCACTTTTCCTTACGATAAAGGCTAGTAGGTTGGAATCACCAAAACTTACCTTGTTTGGTAATTTACGAGCGACGTACTTACCTCATATAACACCTATGCATATTACCGCAATCTAGCATCTGGCAACTTTTAACACAGAACTGGTCACCGCCCTTCCTCTATTGTCCGGAAACCTTGGTAGTTCGCGGTAATAGGGGATATGCATAGGTGTTATATGAGGTAAGGGAGTACGTGCTGTAAATTAAGCTATACAAAGTAACTTAATAAACGATGTAAATCTAAATAATCAATTTACCTTTAACATCTCTATGTAACTTCTTTTCTGAATGGAGATAATCAAGACCTCTCAAGATCTCTCGAAGAATTGTTGCAATGTAAACTTCATCGATTGCTCCTGCTTTGAGCAAGTCCAAGGCAGATCCGCCTCCAAGGTACTCCATGATGATCCATAACTTTGTATGCTGAAATATAAATGAGAAAGAACATGTTATCAGATTGTTGACATAGGAACATGTTATCATCAAATGGGGTTTTCCCACAAATATTGGGGACAATTTTCTATTCACTTTAAAATGTTCCTTATGATTCAAACAAATTGACACTATGTGACAGACTCATAAACAGATTGTCCTTATAACGGCCAGAGAAATTCTCAAAAATAATTGTCTCCATGGTGTTGGGTTGTCATTGGATTATGGGGGCCCCATTTAGGAATTGTGTTAAAAAGCTTTCTCAAAGAGTGTAGACTTGCATAGGAAGATATCAATTGTTACTTGATGGCTTTATAATGTTTAATACAACAGTTATTATAAACTAATTGTACCTCGAGTCAGTTACATCTGCCTGGTTTATGTCACACGATCTAAAGATGCCATACAATAAATTACAAATTACATGTGCACTATCAATCTGACAGATGCCATGAGCACATTCATATTTCATTAGCATCAAAGTTTAATGAAACCAAGGCCTCCCACAAGGCCATTAACAGAGGAGCATCTGCTGTTTAATATCATGATATGATTTGTGCACTTCCGACCCAAGGAGAGGTTTTGTATATTAGCATGGAATGATTTAAACTTATCATGAACTATCTGCATCACAAT
>JAODAF010120373.1:0-10579 GCA_027574765.1 Molpadia intermedia | reverse complement strand
GAGAAGGTACAGATGAGTTTGGTAGCTTAAATGGCAGAGGCAGTTGCACATAAAGCAACAGATGCAGGTTCGAGTCCTGCTCATACTCAACTTTGCCCAATATTCAAAATCCATTCCCTTGTTCATAAAGGCAAAGTGGTCTTGGGTCTAATTTCTCATTAATATCAACCAAAAATGTGCAAATAAATCTAATTACTCTTATTATATATATATATGTTTTATATATATAGGAATTTTTGTTGATATTAATGAGTAAGTGGATCCAAGTTCTGGTGCATTGCCTGTATGAACAAGGTAACAATTCCTTTATTTTGGGGGGAGTTTGAGCAGTATTTGCATCAGTTGTTCTATGTGCAACTGCCTCTGCCATTTTGGCTATCATAACTCATCCCGTCAAAGACATTGTAGAAAGGAACTAGTCTGCACCTGATGTAAGTCACGACTCCCAAAAGGTCATCAAGTGACTCCACAAATCATAATGGAATGAGTGATGACTACACCGATTCCTTGCTGCAATGTCTTTTGCCAGATGAGTTATGATGGTGGAGGCAGTTGCACAAAGAGCAACAGAAGCAGGTTTGAGTCCTTCTCTTTCCATATGATTACTCAATCTGCCAATCCTTGTGGCATAGCTGGTTAGGTCATGCTTTGAGCGAGATGTTCTGGGGTCCCAGTATTCCTTTGTATATAAATTATTTGCCCTCTTCTTTGCCCCCCCCCCCCAAGAAAGAGACATGGTAGGGTTGGTCCTAGTTTGTAAAATGTAAGTATATCAACATCATCTTTAAATCTTCTCCATCCCAAAGCAATTTCTATTACCAGCCATGCTAGTTAGAAGAATCTACATGACACATAGTCGGCTCAGTCATTAAAAGAAAATTTATCTTTCACTTGCCATTATCAGACATGGTTGTGACTAGTCCCCTACTAGTTGGTACATTGTCTAGTTACCATACTTATATGTTGGTCATAATGAACAGATGATCCCTATATTGTCTGGAGGTAAAAGATCATTTGAGTTCAACAGAGATCAAAATATGAAAATATCTCAATAATCAAATGTTGAATTGTTACTATACTATATATATGTTGCTCATAATATGTAGATGAACCCTATTGTTTTTGGCGGATCTTCAAATTATCTACTGTTATATGTATCTTTGGTTATCTCTCACCTGCCACAAGTGATCAATTTAATGGCAAGGCGTCAGTACTTGGCTTGAGAATCTGTCGTTAATATCGGCAAGAATATGTCAATATATACCAGTCCTTGGTAGAGGCCACTGAACGTATGGTGATGGGCGGATGTTCAAATCCTGCTCGTGTTCAATTTTCTTATCTAATTCAAAATGGTGAGGCACCAGTGCTTAGGTTGATATTCTTTCATTATTATCAAAAACACAAAAGATGTGGCCATCCTTCGTTTATAGATATATATATAATGAATCACTGAATGATGACTATATCGACAACGACAATGAAAGGAATTATGATTTATTTGCCGATTTTAGTCGGTATATTAATGAGAAATTCTACCAAAGTACTGGCACCTTGCCTTTATGAACAAGGGAAAGAATTTATATATTGCCATCATATGTGATTTTTATCGTGTGGCTGATCTCATTTCATTTTCCACTTTTCCAGAATTTGATAAATTTCTTCAAGAAAGGGCAATGGCAGCAGACACGTTACCGATGTTAAATGAGGCCAACGGTGCGAGGGAGCCTGCACCAAACAACAGATCTGGAAGGCAATTACAAATGGAGGAAACGGAAAATACAATGTTTGCCCTGTAAAACAAAAAGCTAAGCTAATATTTTATTTTGTAACCATACAGAAATATATAACACACTGCTGAGAATTTCCTGAATTGTATAAGTTAAAATTAAATACCAACTATGATCCATTTCTCAAGATTGAGAGCGGGGAAACCCCAGAGGTTGTTGGTTAAGCAGATCGATGACTTAAATTTTCATCATGTGTTAGTTGTATGGGGAAAACATTTCCATTGGAGGGGCATAGCGCAGTTAGTATCCCCCTCCATACCCAGTGACTTTGAGGAAATTAAGTTGTTATGGTTTGATTTTTAATGATTTATATATATATATATATATACATAGAATGTATAAAATCTATGTTTGTATTCTTTGATATGGTGGGGGAAGAGACTAATAGATGCAAAATATTGGTTGTTAATTAGGGTGTAAGTCAATGTTTGCTCTCTGGGTCATTGCCTGCACTAGGCAGATATTTTCAGAACTTTCATTTTCTTAATATGTTTGGGAAGAAAATCTAAGAAATCATGCAATATTAGGCAGTAACCAGAGAAATCTTGTGGGTATTGTTTTTAATAATCACTCAAAATGGAGCAAAAATGATCTAGAGAATTTTGTTTTTGTATGTACTGTCTATAATGAGGTTTAGACCACTTTTTCAGAAACATGACATGCATTCGCCTGATTCAGGGGAAAATATGAAGAGGGGAAAAGCAGTCTCCGAATTTAGTTGTAAGGAAATTTATGCAGCTTATTATTAATGACAAAATCTTCACTCAAATCTGCCTTTATTTTGAATGGAATTTGAATATTAGGGAACTAAAAATCATTGTTGTCGTAAACATCATTCATTAAGTTTATATATACATGATGCTATAGATAGAGCTATCTAAAACCACAAAATCAGTTAGAATTGAAATCTTTAAACATCACTTTTTCGTGACCTTCAAAACCTGAATATTGACAAGAAAGTTTCACAAACAGTTTAAACAAATAGATTTGTTATATTACCAGAGAGTATCAAAGCTGTATCATTCTTCTTGTTGCATCACAGCTTTATTTTGGAGATTAGAACATTTTTTTATAAATAATTATATGGTATAAAACTGGATTTGACACATCATACCAGTGCCTGTTTCTATAGATGTGCCATAAGATGGATTTTCAGACTATATGAAAAAAATTAGTCTAACGGAGAATGATGTTGTTTGTTGATTACTTGACATCTCTTTCCCCAAACTGACATCTATTAATCCTTCCTGCGCCCAGCCTGAAATCTAGAATTAGCATGGTTCAACATGGCATCCGTAGGCTGTTGATCATGTGATAGCAATCACTGTAATTTCTTCTCAGCCTGCTAGAATTTCCGGTCTACTACTTTCAGTTTTGAGTTCACATGAACACTGTACAGGCGCGTCTTCTGCTCTGTTTCATCGACTGAAACTGTCAAGTAGACAGGAAGGTTGACTAGCTGACTGTTTAATTCAATCAACAAATTCTTAAAATTTACACATGAAGATTCATCCTGAGGTTACATCGATGATACAACATTTGCTTCAGCATCATTGAACTGCAAGCAAGCCTGGAAGTAATGTACATAATTTCTTTGCATAATTTTCAGAGTAGTGTATATTCTTTGAATCCCCTATTATCGATATGTATTTAATCTATTCTGTATCACAAAGTGCACTTAGTGACATGTGCAAGTAGGTAGTGCATTTCCAATTGAAGTGTATTGTATTGCATTCCATTTTAAATTAATTGTGAAGCATTTGTAGACAACTGTAGACATCTCACCCAAGTTAAACCTCACCTAAAACTAATTAAATTAATGTATATAGTTTCAAAATTGTAATTATGGTCAGTAATCATTACAGGGAAGAAACATTACGATGACATATATATGTATTTCACCCAATATGGATATTTCATTCATTTGAAATTGAAATTGATTCAAATATATGTTGTCCAATGAATACTACAGAACTAGACCTTACTGCAATGAAGACTATACTACACAGGATTCTTTACTGAATCTTTACAATCTCATATATATTATGAGATTGTAAAGATTCGGTAATTATAGTCATTTCACCCGTACCAAGCAGTCCGGAGGGCGCTAAACGGGTATCAACCATTGACTGGAACGCAGCATTCATAATGATTGTTGATTGTGTGATGGTAATCAGGGGTGTTGGAACAGGGGAGGGTGGGGGGCACATGCACCCCACACTTTTTTGTGAAGAATGTTAAAAGTGCTCTTTTTGAAAGTAAGAAGTTGTGCCTCCCCCACTTTTGTTGCTACACCCCTGATGGTAATCAATTATGGAATTTCCTGTCAGCCTGATGGAAAAACTGGGCTACTGGTTTAGTTTCCAGTTCACATGAACCTGTAAAGACGTGTGTCTTTCACTCTCTTCCATCGACTGAAACACAGGACAGTGAGGGCTAGGTTCATTTTCAGATTGCACATTTCTTTCAATTTGGGGTTCATCAAAATATTATGTCCATCATATCAGGAAAAATCCTTTTCACACATTAATCTCAATTGCCATTGTGTCCTATGCAAGCTTTAGCAAGTAACTAGTATCAAACTGTTCCAAAATAATAAATTCTGGGCTCCCTGCAAAGTCTAACAAGTAACTTGTATCAAACTGTCACAAAATAATAATTTCTGGGCCTTCTGCAAAGTCTAACAAGTAACTTGTATCAAATTTTCCCAAAAGTAATACATTCTGGGCTCTCTGCAATGTCTAACAAGTAACTTGTATCAAACTGTCACAAAATAATTAATTCTGGGCTTTCTGCAAAGTCTAACAAGTAACTTGTATCAAACTGCCCTAAAATAATACATTCTGGGCTCCCTACAAAGTCTAACAAGTAACTTGTATCCAACTGTCCCAAAATAATAAATTCTGGGCTCTCGGCAAAGTCTAACAAGTAACTTGTATCAAACTGTTCCAAAATAATAAATTCTGGGCTCTCTGTTTGGCAGACAGTTTTATAGTGTCTTGTTTTGCTTTAAGCTTCAATAGCTATTTTGTTGTATTTCAACCAGACTGATCAATATAATGAATGCCAGGCTCTCTGCAAATTCTCCCAAAAGGTTTACAGTATCTTGTTATGTATAAGTCTATACTCACGGTGTAAATCCACCTCGGTAAGCTACAGTTTTAAGACCTCAGTGAGTTTCAATTAATATTAATACTCTGCGAGGTCCTTCATAAATGGAGATGACTGATCTCCTGTGTGGACTCCATACCTCCTGTGTGGATTCCATACCTCTTGTGTGGATTCCATACCTCATGTGCAGATTCTATACCTCATGTGTGGATTCCATACCTCGTGCGCGGATTCCATATCTTGTGTGCAGATTCCATACCTTTGTGTGTGGATTCCATACCTTGTGTGTGGATTCTATACCACGTGTGTGGATTCCATGCCTTGTGTCTGGATTAGATACCCCGGGTGTGTGGATCCATACCTCGGGTGTGTGGATCCATACCTCGTGCGGATTCCATAACTCGTGTGCGGATTCCATATCTTGTGTGCAGATTCCATACCTTGTATGTGGATTTTATACCTTGTGTGTGGATTCTATACCTCGTGTGTGTATTCTATGCCTTGTGTGTGGATTTCATACCTCTTGTGTGGATTCTATACCTTGTGTGTGGATTACATACCTCTTGTGTGGATTCTATACCTTGTGCGGATTCCATACTTTGTGTGTGGATTTTATACCTTGTGTGTGGATTCCATGCCTCGTGTGGATTCCATACCACATGTGTGGATTTCATACCTCATGTGTGGCTATTGTACCTCATGTGTGGCTATTGTACCTCATGCAGTGTATGAATGCTTTTCCTACCAGCTGGTAGTTATTTTGGTTCAAAGAATTATATAATAGTTTATGCTATATCATCATGTATGAACTAAACAATGCTAGATGCTAGAATATTTTAGCATTTTAGCAATATCGTGAAACACTTTAATTGATAGGAAACTCTGGCAGGCTGTATTCATTAGATAAGTCACTCATTAGAATAACATTATTTTTCAGTGCTGATTAGAAAGTAACATCTTGAATCTTTCTACAAGAACTAGAAGCAGGCATGGGTTTAATAGCATATGTTAGATTTTCTTTTTGTTTATATTTCATAGAGGGCTATAGTGTCTTGTAACCCATAAATGTCTAGAACAACACATGCTGCATAGAGGGATATAGTATCTTGTAACCCATAAATGCCTAGACCAACACATGCTGCCCTAATCAGAAAGAGATTAAAATGTCTGTACAATCTGCTCTATTTGAATACATCATTGATAGCTTTATAAATCAGTGAGCCTGAATTCATGGACCCCAGGGGCCCATGGTAGGGTATCAGAGGGTACACACCTTGTCAGAATTTTCTTCAAAACAATTACTCTCTACTAGTAGGTGGAAATTCAAATTCTTAGTTGGGGAAAAGATCCACATGAGTGTTCACATTCAGCAATGAGGTCAGGGGTGGAAGGATTAATATATTAAGTATCACTATTATAAGCTGTAAAATATGCCATGATCAAATCCATAACAATATGCCAAAATAATTAGTCTATATATGTAGATGTTCCGCTAAACACATAGCCATTGTTTCTTCCTTCCTTCATTGAATTGTTAGTATTTTCCATTCATAGTTTATAGGCCATTCTTATTGAGAAATGTAAAACAAAGTCTTAAAACCTAAAAAATGCTAGAATGAGTAACATTAAATTATAATATATTCTCAATGCAAGATTCATGTTTTTCATATATTCTCACATCTGAATGTGAAGTATAGTAGACAAAATAAATAGTAGACCAAAATTAGCATGTATTATATGTGATATGTGATACTTTAAGGAACATTCTCTTATATACCATCTAGACCCACACCTCATTATTTCAGATGGTCCAAAGTCTAGACCTGCGGTCTCACAGGATGGCCTGTCACCTGGCCTTAACAGAAACTAATCATTTTAGTATTGCCTTGCCTATTAAACTAATGACACTTTCAATTGTATGACAGACTTTGGTACATTAAGCAGGGTACACTATTTTTGAACCAGGTCAGAGAATGTGACACCTTATGTGTGCCATCAATGGCACCGAATTATCAGAGAGAAATTAAACAAAATTAATCCTTGGTAGTCTATAGCTTCAAGTCAAGCTCGCAATATATCACTATTAATAATTCATGTTACTAGCTACTCAGATATGAACATCATATAGAATATTTGCATTGATGTCAGTCTTATTGCTCAACATGCTAAGCAGGCATTTAGGCGCACACTGCATTATATAAACATACTTGCTTGAACACATGCACCACCATTATTCAACCTGCACACACACCTCCAAATATATATATTTGGTGTTGACTATATTATTTTGATTGTCCAGCATGTTGTTTTTTAAGATGATCAATAATATAGTACATGCATTATTAATATGAGAGGGGTATCATGGTATACATATCTCCGACCCAGTGGCGTATCGGCCGGTGCAGCCTCCCTGACTATAGGGGACAAGTAAAAAAAAACGCAGGTTTTAATTCTTAAACTTCTCTCCCGATACACACCAAAGTGGGAATTCAATCCTGTCCTCGACAGACAAAGCCCAAAAGTGTCATATCCGGGTGTCTATAGGTGCCAAATATCAAATTTCTCACCGAAGCCCAAACCAGGGTTGAACTTGTGTGAATGTGGTCTCAACCTTTGGGGCTCGTTTCTATTGCTGTGGCCTTGTTGCTTCTTGCTACGCCACTGCTCTGACCTTCATGTCCCATGCTCCTGATTGTTTATCTCACAATGGTAGATGCTAAACTGTTGTTGGGATTTATCTTTTCATTTCATTGTAATTTTTAACTTGTATTGAAAATTGCAAATTCTGTTTAGAATTTTTTATAATAATTGCAGGATAATGCTGAAATCGTTTGGTTTAATAACAATTTGCATTTATTACAAGGTATGGGGAGAAGGTGATTTGGGGTGGGGGAAGATGGTGGTGAACAAATAAACCAAGCTATAAAGC
The DNA here is from genome assembly GCA_027574765.1 of Molpadia intermedia. Taxonomy (NCBI): domain Eukaryota; kingdom Metazoa; phylum Echinodermata; class Holothuroidea; order Molpadida; family Molpadiidae; genus Molpadia; species Molpadia intermedia. The sequence goes on along the minus strand of JAODAF010120373.1, from coordinate 2,752 downwards.
CTTGTGAAATGAAACAAATGTGTGAGCACCCTGACCACACACTACCCTCCCCCTTTATGCTGTTAACTAAATCACATTCATGACAGTTTTGTAGAAATTGTCAATATTTTAAAAATCTTGTTATTCTAGCTTTTGGCCAAAGGATAGTATTTCCTGGCATGTAGACTTAATTTAATGTTCTTATTTTAGGAATGTGAAGCTTACTTTCTGTAAATTGCACAAACACGAGATCTGACGAATGGCATGTTATTATCATGCATGGTATACTTTAAGAGAGAGGTGGGGGGGGGGGATTTGAATGACTGCCCACTTTCAGAGGCAATGACAGCTCAATGGCATCTGCTCTTTATAGAATAGAGTCTTTAAATGTAAGCTTATGAACCTCTGATTGAATGACCCCACCACAATTTCAGAGTCACTGGCAGCTCAATGGCGTCTGCTTATGAACCTCTGTTTGAATGACTGCCCATTGAGCTACAGACTGCTACATTCACTATCATAATCAGCTGTTTACAAGCTGGTTCCTCTAAATATAAACTGATGGTTCTGAAAGATTAGCTTTGATGACCATATTTAGGAATCATTCCTTGTCAATTTTCTATTTTAAGTCCATCATTTATTCGATTGTAAAATGCTAGGAAACTACAGAATGGTCATGAAAATCATCAAAATTACTAACAAATTTTATTAAAATTGGTGATTTGACGAGATACTCAACCTCAGCAATATGATACATTTTTTGGAGTATGGCTGTGTGCCACCTATGTACTAGCATGTCCCCTTCAAAAAGTCTCTTATGCGAATTTTCACAAACCGATACCAGTCTTTATTCATTAGTGGGCAATACAGTTAGCTACTGCTTTGACAAAATGTCTGCCAACCATATTGGTCAAGTTTTGTCAGACGACTGAAGCAACTTTGTGTTCTCGGTGAAAAACCTTCTTAGGGTTAAACTCCTTCACCATGATGGATGTACTTGCATACACATAGGTAGAGGAATCATGATGCTGAACAAGGAATTAGCAATGTCATCAGCTTGTAAGGTTAGAAGACCAGAAAAACAGCTATATGATGAAGAAATCCAGTGACACCTCTTTTAATATGTTTCATTTGGTAGCCACTTCAACCTGTCTTGTCTTAATGTCCTAATGTACAATATCTACAATTTGCTTACATAATTGATGATTGTGGAGCCAATGAACAATGATTTGTTAAAATGCTCAGAGCCTATTGTTGATGTCCTAAATCTGAATGGTTGTATATAACAGCGAGAATGAAATTTTGTAATTGGATAGCTCATTTTAAAATAAAGATATCATGAAATCTGACCGTTCTTTTAATATTTCTGGTTTCAAAATTCATTGCAATATATTTGGGCAAGATTTATCCCAGTTTCTTCCCCCTCCCAGACTAAAATGACCGAAAATAGTGTATTGGATCCATTCGTACTGATTTATTCATTTAATGAATTTCGGTAATTGACCTTCATGACCTCAATCACCTTTGACTCCATCTCTTATATTATCAGATGCTTCCCCAAACACACAAACAAACAAAATTTTGACCTTAACCGCAAAGGTTGATTTTCGGTCACCGAAGTCGCCTATCCTACACCCTACAGCGTGTGGTCTGAGAGCTTCCCCGGTAAATATGATATGAAACACTGACATCCAACAATAGTACACAGGAACAGGGTATACGATGGTAAGTGATTTGGTCTAAAATGTGGTTCAGATGCTGTAGACAAGCACTGGAAGTTATACAGACTAAACTTGATTGGCATTTGTGTGTGTGTGTGTGTGCATTTGTTTTCTATTCTTCTGAGGACTTCTTCCAATGATCTAATTACATACACCTGAGTAACAGTACAGGGCTGTCATGTACTACCCTCATGTTACTACTATTATTTTGAGGCCTTTGGGTAACACACCTGCCTATAGCAAGGACTTCACATTCAACGGAGGACCTAAACAAATGTGTTTTTGTAGTTTCTTTTTTTGAGGGGTCTGTAAGTTTGTAAGCATGTATATATGTGTGCAATCATGAGTTGCTGTTTTATTCTGAATTTATAATTGGACAGAATTTAAGGAGGCACAAACCCAGCCAGTATCATTACCTTTTTTGGTTCTGATGCTGCAGGCAAAATCGAAACCTGTGCAGTCAAGTCGTTGTGCTTGTGTATGTGTTTGACTAGTCTTCTGAGGATGTAAAGTAAAATAATTCAAGTCCTCAGAAGGATATTCAATGGGAACAGCAAACAGTTGAGGTAGAAAATAGAAATACTGTAGGACTCCAAACACTAGTGTTTTGTGACTTTCATACACCTGAATGGACATGAAGACATATATCTTGCAGATGGAACAAGGATGGTTTTAAGCATTTCATGAGGGTTGTTCATCATTTGTTTCTGTGTCATGAATGGTAATGATTACAGTTCAGTTTGTATCTTCCATTAATTTTTAATGTATTTAAATTTGTTAGCAATGATGAGTCTGATCAGCTTTTAATATTTCAAAGCTGGAGGTTTGTAATGGCAGTATGAAAGTGCATATATTGCATACATTATTATCTCATTAATTAATCGTGAGTGGGGTTGCCAGGGAGATCTTATCAAGGTATGATAAGGTGTCTCAAACATGACGTATTGGATTGACATCACACATGTTAAGGTATTTTGCTAGCTTATTTTGCAGTACATATTGCAGCATGAGTGTCTAAAGAATATGATGGCAGTTTACATACTACATTTATA
>JAODAF010120151.1:0-10581 GCA_027574765.1 Molpadia intermedia | reverse complement strand
GTCCTACTATATTCTTCTCATCGTATTAATGTACCAGGCCTTAAACGCATGCTACTTTACTCACTAAGTGCGATTGGATTTCATTGATTGTGAGTAGGAAATATATGTAGAATTGATAGCATAAATTAATACCATAATTCATATATACATCATTAATCAAAAAAGAGTATCCATGATTTAAGAGGTCATATAATGTCATTGAAGGTGCAGTCAGTGACCACTAACATTTGACCACATCTATGCCAAGATTAGGCTAGTAGGTTTGAATGTGCTATATAGGTCTATGTATCAGCAAGGTTCTAGATGATCCAAAATTACCCCAAACCACTTAGTTTGGGGGAAAAAGTGTCATCTAGTACTAGCCCTATAGGTCAATATATATAATACTAATTATACTATAAGAAGTACTGTACCACACTCAGCATGCAAATTAGCACAGATACATGAGTCATTTTCTTGTCAGACCTGGTAAATCCTAGCATGTCATCATCAACTGACTAGTGTTGGGTCAATAATCTGTTTGGGGTATTGGTATCAGCTGATATATATTCGCTATATCGGCATCATATCATGAAGAGTATATGATGCAATTGAATTTTCTCCTTCCAGACTTTTGATGGAGAAGAAACTACAAACTGAGATGAAGCTACAACAGATTAGAAAGGAAGATGGGGATTTGTACATAAAACCTCTGGAATGCCTGGAACAGATGAAAAGAAGACGACTGGAAATAGCCAGTATTTTGAAGGAACTTCGACAGAAGAATATCAAGAATAAGTTTGACTGTGAGATAAAGGCCTCCAAAGAGCATCTGGATGTAAGTTGTTATGAGTGTAACTTATATAAGTGACACTGATTGAGATATTAGAGGTCCAATCCAGAATTAAAATATCTGACTGACACTCTTTCCATCATGAGTTAACTGAAATGTAGATGATATACCTACAACGTGACACAATTTAAAAGCACTAGAGCAATATGCTTTGTAGCTTATTAGATCATTCAGTCTTTGTACTCGCATGGACAAGGTATGTATGTATGCATTTGTTGTAGAATGACATCACATTGATCTACACACAACGGTCTGACAATCTCAAGCATAATAAGAGGTACATGAAAGTAACATGATAGTGTTGTAGGAAGCAGAGGCACACAAAATCTCCCTCACTCTGCCAATATGAAAAACAATACCCAAATGTTTTCTTATTTATTTTACTGTACAATAAAATATTAAAAATGTGAAGTATTGCAATCTAATTTGGAAATATTGACACTGGATGTCAACTGAAAAGCTTTTGATGAAATTGATGCTCATAAAAAAATGTGAGTTTGGTGGATGTATTGAAATCAGCATTGTTGTTTAAACAATAGAGATTGTGTATTATCTTAAACCTTTAAGCACATATGTGTACAGCTTGACTCTTCTCTTCTCTTCAGAGTGAGAAAAGATCAGTGAAAGAAACACTGAAGGCAGAGCTAGAAGAGAAAGTAAGAAAACTTGAGGAGGACAGAGATAACATAGACTTAACGACGGGTAAGTCAAAAGGCACCGTGTCAGAATATCGGCGTCCACAGACCACAGGGCATTTTTGTGCCTTGACAGTCGTGTCGCTAGGATTATGCACACAACAATAGCCAAATTTGTTTGCCATGGCAGTGCACATTTGAAATAGATTTTAAATTTCTATATGAGTGTTGAGCTAATTTGTATAATTATTCATGCATGGGTGACCGTCAGTGGCTTTGTTACGACAGGGAATCTGTTTATTAGCTAGATACAATCAAATGTCTTTTGCTTAATTGTCATATTTGTTCATGTGTGTAGGTTCCTGTCCCTCCACTTACCTATACCTAACCACAAGCCACACAGAACACTTTGAGAACAAACAACAAGAATAAATAAGTAACTGCATGTAAAATATGCATAGAATTGTACGATTTTAATCAATCTCGAGGCCATGGCAGCCACAAGCAGCAATGATTGAGTGATCTTTCATCAATGATGAATAAAACGGTCTGTTTGAGATCTGCATTCGATCGATTAGCAATTTTTGATTAGTGAGACGTTTGTTGTTTAAACACAAAATTATAATATTTTCAGTCTGTCCTTACCTATCCCTTACACTCTCTCTATCCTGTGAATATAATTATACCATATATGCCAACCAGCTAGCTAAACTAACAGGCACTTCCCAGGAGTTCTCAAGATCAGGATCTTAGAGTGTTTGTTTGGAGCAAACAGGTCAGCACTACCATGATTATCAGCCACTCCCTAACCAGGTATATGTGTTTCATGCTGTCGGGTGAATTACAAGACTCCCTTGGTACCTTGGCACCGTCTTGGTCAGCCAACATGGCCCTCCCCTCTGCACTCAACCAGGTTTTACTCAAAGGGCTCGCTCACTAGTTATATCAGACTCAAAGCTTTCTCCAGGCAATGCACAATAAGCTAAAGTTAGCCCTGTGTCATTTGTTGCTCATTTTAACTGTCTAAATATTTCTTGTTTAATCCATAGAAATCTGGAACCACAATCAGATCCTGAAGGAGAAAGGCAAGAAAGCTGACTCTCAGTCATCAGATCGAAAGAAGAAACCAGTCTCCGTGTCAGATATCCTTATTAACTTTTATTTTATTTCTAAGTGTTTAGCCTCTCTGCTGAATGTAATGCATTTACTGGACCATTTTGGGGTTACGATGCCATCAAGGCAGTGAGCGTGCATGTATGTTTGTATGTATGTGACGGCAAGTTTGTAAACACGATATCTCATGAATGGCAAGTGTAATTGATGTGAAACTTGACATGAGGAGTAGATGGTCCCTGTGTTGTTTTTTTTAATCTCATGAACATTAATGAGTTGGTGTGGCTCAATGTAATATTTAATGTCAATATCTTGGTATAGTTTGCCTAATTTTTTTCATGTTTAGTAATCATCTATTATAGCAAAATGAAAATTTTATAGATAGCAAAACATGAGCGTTTAATGATTACTGAGCAGTGACGCAACTTAGAGTTTCAATTGATATAGCTTGTAAACACTGTACCTCAAGAATGTTAAAAAACTTGGTTTATAAGTTTGTCATAGTTAGTAGATGGTCCATACTGTCTTTCACAGCCAATTTGCCAGTTCGATAGGCCCTATCTTGCAGTTATCCAAGGGCACACACACCTATTATGTTGAAGCTAAACACCTACCCTAACCTAAACAATAACAAACCATAACCTACCGATGGGTGGGTAGGGCCTATCAGCTTGCAGTTATCCAATGGAACAACACACCTATCGGAAAATAACTGGCGAAGTGGATGGTCTTTCGTGTATATCACATGAATATTTATGAGTTGATGGGACTAAATGAAAAATTCTGGTCAATATGTCAATATTTTGAAGTAGGGATGTCAGTTTCCGAATAATTCATTATTTCTTATTCGTTGCAAAAAACAAACGAACAACTGTTTTTCACATATCATTTTCCCAAGGAGTCTTCAACAGAATCCTTCCCCTCTTTTCTGATATACCTTAATATCACAAACTTCAATGTTACTTGGCTAGGCTTATTGTGTACCCCATTGAATTAGTGGGTTGTTAGGCTAGCCTTGTGGTGGAACATTTCTGAAACTAGACGAGGTTCAAAGTAGATTGAATTGAAGAATATCAAACTACCGTAGGCAACGTGACACTGCCCAAAATGATATCGGACTAGAGTAAATCCCACCCACCGTGAATAAGCAATGTTCATGCACTGTGGCCTGTCATGGTTGTAAAATATAATTGCAAAATAGTAATAATGACAGAAAGTTGGTGGTTGTTTTATCTGTGTGAAGTGACATCATGATACGATTATTATCTGTGAGGATAATCATTAATTCTTCTTTTGTGTATGAAGGCAACAATGGTGTTAGCACTCTCTGAAATCAATATATGAAACTCTCACTCATACTTATGAACTTGAACAAAGGTAGAATTATTCATCAATGTCAAGCAAATTTAAGGAAGTAATTTTCATGTCACTTTTGTGCATTATGTAAATTGCGACATTTCTAAATTTTCGGACAAGGCACATTTAATATTCGGTATTCGTAACAAGCAAACGAATAACTGGTATTTGTTGACAGGCCTAATATTGAAGGTATCGAATGGTAGTATAAATACTTTGATATAGTGTAAACATTAATGATAAATTGCCTTCAAGTGTGACAATGCTCCTACTAATTCTATAAGCTATAGTATTCACATTTTTGTTCCGTACCCTGCTAGTTATAACTTCATTGTAGGCTTTTGTAAGGTGGTGGAGTTTCTTTGGGAGAAAACTGCCATCTGTTAGAAGGGAGTTTTAACTGTAAGTACCTGTCAGCTCAGGCCATTAATTTGCTATCTGTGCATAGTTGTTTGTTCAGTTATCATGTTTGACATAATTTCTTGTTAGATTTAATCAGACAGAAAATGAGTCAATTGCAAATATGATGTCAATTGAGATGGACACTGAAAGATAAAAATATGTGGTAATTATCATACTATGCCTGTTTAAACTTATCAGCAAGGAACCATAGATATCAGGGTTTCTGGTATGAATTACTCTTGAATCAGCAGTCCATACTTTTCCTCATTACATTTGTGAGAAATATCTTCATTATTGTTCAGGACTGATAAGACACCAACTCTCAATTTATATTGAATTTCATATACTTGATGCAAATAGCTTCCATTTTATATACTTTGTTCCTTGACCTTCTCTATACGTCCTTATATTGTTTATTTGCTTCGTGATGAAGATATTTTAGATGACTGGACAACTATTATGAAGGTAAGATCTTACTGTTCTCAAGAATACCAAAACGACTTCAATTTTAAGTTTGAACAACTCAGCATGTGTACATAATTTGTTTACAGGCAGCATCAGGACCTATTCAGTCAAGTTGGTGTTTGTGTGTATATATTTGTATTTATGTGACCATTAAGCTTGTAAACACGATACCTGATCAATGGTATGTTGGATCCATGATGAGTAGAAGACTATTATCTCATCATCCCAATTGACCACTGGACCATATGACATCAGTTAACTATGGGATTGGTTGCCATGGAAATGCTTGGAGGGAATTCGTTGGGTCACATTAGAGGTCCCCCATAGTAAAATGATGCAGGGGTCCCCCAGTTTGAGGTAGGGGTCAAATTGTTGTTGTGTGTGTGTCTGTCTGTGGGTGTGTGTGCAGATGAGCACATTAGCACAAAATGTTGCTGCGAAAAACTCCTCCTATGGCTTGAACTTCAAAATTAGTAGGTAGGTGCTCTATGAGGTAAACTTGTGCCTCACTGAGATTGTCAATTCAAGTAAAATCCTATTTTGAGCTATATCTTCTAGTACAAAACTCAGATTTACATGCAATCTTCACAGTTCTAATAGGCATTTAGATGTTCTAATAGAATTTGAAGATACGCTTTAAGAAGACCAAAACCTCGTTCAGAAAACAGATTAGATGTTCCGTTAACGTTTTCATAACGCTACTAACGATATTTTTGTTATTCCAAGCACAAGCTCCACTGTGCATCCCTAATTATAGTAACGATCAGGTTTGTAAATATTAGCGTTACCCATAGCCACAGTGGTAACAATTGTCATGATCTAACACTAATGTTTTGATCTTCCACTTTATTGTGGCATTACTGTACATAATAGAATTACTTTACTTTACAGTACAGTATATTCTTTGGAATTTGGCATGATTATGTAGGTCATATCACATGACCATTTCAAAAATTGGTTTAGTAGTTTAAAAACAATTATTGATTTGCCAATACTTCAGACATACAGTATTTGTGCTTGGTATTTTTATATGTTTTTCTTTAATATCACAGGCCAGAGGAGCTGTTGCTAGGAGGAAAGCTGACAGTAAGTATTGATGTTACTACCGTATTCATTCTAATATGTAATGACATATATAATGACAAATTGTGTGTGGAATTTAGTTTAAGTCTTTATATGAGAATGCAAATTCCTGTCTTTGTTACCACTGTGACTGAATGTAAATACTCTATTTCTTGTTGTTTTTACTCTGTAGTGACATTTGCCACGTAGACAAGATTGGGACCGGTGTTTCAAAGATTTTATGAACAAATTAGAAACAAATCACAAACTTTTAATTTGTGTGAAGTAATTGCAGCCCATGAAAAAACACTGATTTGAACGTGCACAATAAAGCAATGGAGATATTAATAACAATGCTATTAATTTGTCAACAGTGTATGAGTAGAACTTTGTACAGTCAATTTCCATTATTATTATTTTTTATGAATGGGTATGAGATAATCCATTTTGGTTCAATGTATGTGATGTGTTAGTGTTATTGCTATATTATTATCTTGTTTTGGTACTTTATATGCATATGCTTTATTATTTACCTATGTAGCAAAGTTGGTCATGTTTTGTTTCCTGTGTGTGTGTGTTAGCAAGATTTCTCAAAAAGATATTGATGAAATAAGGCAAATTTGGTCGGCCATTCAGCAACTGCTTTCATTTTCATATATATATATATTCATAGCATAAACATGTTGTAAACATGATGTCTCCATATTACTGAATCATCTCTGCTATGTCTGGACAATTAATTTGTTTTCTCAGCTGAGGTAAGGCATGACAAGAATCATCATTCAGTAAGATTCGTTGAGGGAAAGCTGCAATACAACGGAAAATGGTTCCATAGAAAGGACAGGGTCCTGGTTAAAGTTAAAGATGAATCTGGTACCAAGTAAGTTTCGATTTTGTTGTGTCTGTCTTATAGGCTAGCCATTTAAATGTTATTCTCTTCCTTGAAAACCGGGTTAACCTGCTCAGAGTTGCATGGTTTTCTACAAAGCCAAAAATTATAATAATAATTGAGGCATCAAAATGGACATAATGAATTTGATGTTGAGTAACCGTTATGTTTTGGTGTTGTGTATAGTGCAAAATTGAAATATAGCCAATATGAGCTTTCTATAACAGTTTGGGAATTTTGGTCAGATCAAACTTACTGATATAACAAAGTTTCCCATATATCTGATTTCATTTAAGTACTTTAATGAGTAATTTACCTAATATACTTTTCATGCTGGTTGATCTGTATGTATACACATAATGATGTATATTATACTAGAAAAATGTGCAAATTGTGCAAAATCTGCAATAGATATGTAATCAGGATGTGATTTATTTGCAATAAATATAGTACTATCAATGTTTAAGTGTTCTCTATATTTAGGAGGTAATGACAAGAAATAAGTGAAATGATCATTATCATTATAAATGTTTACATCACAAATGATCATGCATTCCTAATCATTATTTTCTGGACCATTGCCTCTATATTCTGTTTGCCATACATCATATTGGTCCATTACAGGATAGATTGATTCTCCTTCTTCAAGCAATATCCAACATGGTCACAATCCAGTACACAACTATTGTCTCAAGATTTTAACACAGATTGGCAATAGCATATCTCGCATCACTAGGGAAAATGTAAGGAATCTGACAAACAGACATAAACGGTCCAACTCCTTCAGCACATGGGAAGGCTGATCGCCAATCGGCCATGAACCACATAGTTGGTACATATATCAGAAGAGCAATGCTTTCAATATCAGTAGAGGTTGAAGGTCAACAGAGGTCAAATACTAAAAACCTTGTAATTGGGCTATATTGCCAACTTGAATAAAACTTAAAATTAGTATCTAGGTCTCCCATAGTGAATAGAAGAAATCTATTGATGTTACTAGAGGTAATCAGGCTACCTCAACATTGCCTACAATTTATACTTGATATGTTTAACTCCAATAGTGTAGAAGAGTACAATGGACTTTAATACCTAGGTCATTAATAGCCTTGTAACAGTTATCATCACATTATATTATTAGCCTTGTAACAATTATCATCACATTATATTAATAGACTTGTAACAGTTATCATCACATTATATTAAGATGTGGTAACAGTTATCATCACCATATATACTCTTTTCTTTGCAGAGCCACAATTACCTCAATCAATTCTTGGGAAGTATGGATAAAGAAAGGTGATGGCCTCAAATTCAAAGTTCATCTGTCAAGTTTAGAGCAGGGAAAGGCAACCATTAAACACATTGGGAGCTAACAGTAAGTTTATCTTGAATGTAGAAAATGAGAGGATGTGAAGTTCAGCATATCTGCTTTAATAGTGACTATTGGTTCCAGGTGTAGGGGGAGATCATTTCATAAACTTGCATTCACTTCATAGAACAAAGATTCCATTATATATATTGATCATTAATTACTACTGAATACTGCCAAGATTTTTTTTGACTCTAACTACATAGTTTTCATCTAAGATAGGCAATGTAAAAATATATCAGATATACATTATCATCACCGTATTGTTTGTACATGCATGCTGTTCAGATCACTGTAATACTAGTACCTCACCTTAACACCTGTGAATCAAGTCAACACAATGTTACAAAACAGTCTGTGAATCTATTTGATCGAATATACAATATTTATAGAGATTTAAATCTCATGTATGTTGATTGCTGTTGCATTCCTCTGCCCCAGATGTAAGTGAACATTGTTCGAAGTTGGTCATCATAATGGTTGAGTAGGGCTTCGTTCAGGGTTTTCAGGAATTTGAGGTCAAAGTTCATCTAGGGCTCATTTGAGCTCATTGTTTGAAATTACTGAAAATGCTTTTTCTTCCACATTCCCTTTGACACCCTTTGGCTTTCCTATTGATTTCGTTTTGATCCGTTTGGCATTCCCTTTCATGGAATTTGGGCAGGAGTACCTTTGGCTCTCTCTAAAGGGAAGTTTCTACTGGGAATGGAATTATTACGTGCACGTAAATTATACGTGTCTTAGCAGTGAAAGGGTTAAACAGTTAGCCACAGTTATTTAATGAAACTAATTTAGCCACTTTTATTTATAGGTACCTGTTTGCCTTTGAAGAGCACAATAGAAAACTAGGGCCCGGATTTAGCAGCGTAATGACCAGACCCAGAAGAAGGTCGTCCTACGAAAGATGGACTCCCGTACCTCCCGTCCCTATCCGTAAGGATGACAAAAAAGAATCCGAGAAAGAAAAGAAGAAGGAAGTGGAGGAAAAACCAGAACCCAAGGAAGAACCCGAGCCCAAACCAGAGCCCAAACCTGCCCCAAAGAAAAAGGTGAAGCCCCATCTGTTATATTTAAAACAAGGACAATACATGTTTTGTAAAGAGAAATCGGTCCAATTTGTGGCATTACTTCTGTAGAAATTATTTTTAGTTAAACCTTGAAATATGCTCCCCTAAAGTTAAACAAAACTTTTTGAAAAATAAGTTCTTGAGTCATGGTTATCATATATGCTTGGGTGTTTGTTGGCTTATTTTGTAGATAACTAAATTATCTTACAAATGATATCATTTTGTAAGGTTGTTGTGGAAGTATTTTTCACCAAAATCGATCAAAAAACTCCAGAATGTGTCGCGCAGTTGAAAATGTTCACGACACCACATGGTTCGTTTACGTTTACATATTGATGAGGGGCGGGCTTTACACGGTATTGATAAATATAGCATGTATACATGATAACTCTACAATAGAATGATAGATGATTGCCATACGTAGTGGATGGATGGAGTAGATGAACCCTTTTGTTGATAAATAAACATTTGGCCTAATGAGGTCACAAGGTGAAAGTTAAATTGTATCCAAATTTGTTATGATGTTAAAATTGCTTATGTACCCAATACCTCAAACCAAATCTAAGAAATGATGCACAGCAATTTAAATTTCCAAATTATTCAGCAAGGAACCACAGAGTCATCATGACTCTTATTGCTAATATCTTTCAAATGGTATTTATAATGTAAATGATTTTGAAGTATATACATAAACACCAAAAAGTATAAACATAGATATGACAAGCCTATGGTTCCCCATGAATGAAAGTCCCCATCTGATATATCTGGCCCCAAATTTCAAGGAATTTACAGATGTTACAGCTTCATTATAGACTGGTCTGCCTCTTTGCTCTGCGTGAGTTATTTAGCGGTTACACGATCTAAATGGTTAGTGACATCATTTCCTGTGCTTCTTATTGGTTGACATAAAAAAATGAAATCATTAATTTTTACACCTTATTTAATATTTTGTTATAGGCCTAAATTAAAAAGGTAACATTCTCCTTCTTGATGTTGGGACAATCTAAATAGTTTAGTTTAGTAAAATGTTAGGCTAAATTGAAACAGATATATAATGCATTCCTATGTATATACTGTGCCGTTTATAGGAGCTTCATTAATTGACATATGTGTATATGCCTGGCCGGGAATTCATTGTTCTTTACTTTTCGATTTCATGTGTATTTATAATGGCTCCAAATTCCATTTCAACTTTTCCACACAAAACATCTTCTAATACTTCCTTGGTTCCCAAAATTTGGGTCACCTTAAAAAATTTGTAGGGTCGTCAGATTTTCCATGAATTCTCAATGCTTATGGGTCGCCTTGGAATTAGCCTCCTCCAATAAGTGGGACATGGTGGGTCTAAAGAATAGTAGGGATTTGATGAGAATTTCATTGATAAGTTTGAT
>JAODAF010119929.1:0-10583 GCA_027574765.1 Molpadia intermedia | reverse complement strand
ACAACCCGAAATTGCGTGAATTTTTTTCTACTAATTTAGCCCAACAATATTTCATCAAAATACGACTTTAGCAAGTCAAATACCAGTCGTTGCGGGCATTGACGGTTTCTAAACCCCCAGTCCCATCGCAACCCACGCGCATAGTGACTGGTTTTTCGAACGAACAAATGTCCGCGGAACCGTTTCACATTGTACGGTAGTGTGGCATGTAGGCATATGTACGTATGTGTACACGTACATGTACCGTATAACTCACGAGTAACATACTTAGTGTGTACCTACCGTACCAAAGAATAACAACGGAAAAAAATGGAACACCCACACACACACAATTCAAATCCCCTAGTTAAAAAGTTCGATTTTTTTTTTAATACTTTGGCAGGAACAACTTAATCTGAGTTGGTATAGTCTAAACTTAGGCAATGGTCAAAGGTTAAAGGTGGATATTCGAGGCCTGGCCGTAACTCTAAATCTAGAATTGGCTACTCTAAAACAACGCTTTCACCCGAACTGGTACTTTAAAATGACAGTCTTGAAAAATTGCGGCCGGTGATGATCCGGCTAGGTTTGTCTCCGGCTAGTAACTTGGCTTGAATTTGTTTAAGTTGAATTATGTTACAACATTACTGTAGGCCTATACTATAATAGCCTAGCTACTTTAACGTTACTAATACTAGGCTATTAATATTACTACTACTAGGATAGGCTAGTGCTATGCTGCATTACAGTATATACTATTCATACTAGGGATGCAACAGAAACGTAGATGATTTTGCATTATGGGTTGGAAAAAAAGCGATTCCAATAGGGATCTCTTTAGGCCTATAAGGGATCATTTGGTGTATGATTTTATTTTTTATTATTATGCCTATGTCCATTTACAACGTACACTGTACAGTGAGTTAAATAACCTGCTGCCTCCAAGTCCAACACGGTGTATGTTGTAGCTCACATGAATATGGTTTAATCCAAATCAAAGTTCACTTCCATTTTAATTGTAAGAGACTTAGTAACAAATTAATGCTGTGTACTATGTGTATATATGTACCCCACAACACTACTACTAGTATGTATCTCACCACAGGATATACATTTAGCTTAGTTGCCTAGTAACCTTAGTTGCCAGAGACAGTTTCATGTATAATGATGTTTGCATATTAATGAGATTAACTGACATCCCCTTTAACCAATCACAGTACAGGATTCGCAATAACGGATGGCTATATAGGGTTGTAGAATCGAACATAATCATATATACATGTAAACACGCGTATATACCGTGTATTCGACTATTGTATATAGGCCTACGGGCATGTACAGCGTGTTCGACTTTCAAACATATACGCGCATGTACCACGTATTCGACTTTTAAACATATACATGCATGTACGCGTATTCGACTTTCAAACATATACGCGCATGTTCCGCGTATTCGGCTTTCAAACATATACCCGCATGTTCCGCGTATTCGACTTTCAACATATACGGGCATGTACTACGTATTCGACTTTCAAACTTATACGCGCATGTACCGCGTATTCTGTTTTCAACATATATGCACATGTATGCTAGAAATAATATAAAATAGGTCGTGTAATCATAGTTGCTGAAGATGTTCCACATGCTTTGCAGGGTGATTAAACTGACGGGAACAACTGAAAAGTAATATATATGCATATGATATGAAACAATTATGGGCAAAAATGTGGGGGAGGAGCGCCCCTTTCCCCCGTAATCCCGCCATGCACTAGAAGATATAGCCGAAAAAACGATTTTACTTAATTTGATCTTTGACCCCAAGTCTCAGCGAGGCACAAGTTTACCTCATAGGACACCTACCTACCAACGTTGGAGTTAATCGGTGAAGCGGTTTAGGAGGAGTTCTCGCCGCAAACTTGTTTGCTCACAAAATGTGTGCTCACTCACTCACTCACACACACACACACACACAAACACACACACACACACCACCACACACGGACACACACACAACTACAATTTGACCCCTACCTCAAACTGGGGGCCCCCTGCATCAAGGGTCACTTTATCATGGGGGACCTCTATAATGAAGCCCTACAATTTCCCCCAAGCGTTTCCATGACAACCGTTCCCATAGTAACTGATAATATCTCATTGTCCCATATATGGGACGATGAGAAAATAATATTGATGACATGATCATGTGTATCCGTATTGATCTCACGTGGAAATATGTGCAATGACCTGAAATCGAATTTCACACAAGTTTTAACGGTACCTCTTCTGGTTAATGGTACTCAATGATACACCGCGCGGGCAAGGAGAAAATCAAGGAGCAAATAAACTATCATGTGACCACACATAATATATTTTATTTTATTATTTTATAATGACTCTGGTATGACATCAATTGTAGCTGTAACTGTGCATTATTAGTTATCATACGTTTGAGAATATAAACGAAAATACGATACAAACGTATTTATGGTACAATGACATCCAAATTCAACACAAACATCTATGTGATATTGTGGGCTTATTTAAAGCTTATTACAATTATTGATTTTTTTTGTTGTAATATGTAGAACTCCTCATACATAACCTGTCACACATATATACTTTTTACCATCCAAAGATAATCATTTACAATCCATCATGTTTAGAAATATGCTGTTTTAGGCATAGGCGCAGATCCCGGGGAATAGGGGATGTAAAAAGTACATTTTTTCTCTATATACATGAAACATGATGATTAATTATATAAATCGTTCATTTAAAATGTGTATTCATGGGGGTTTATCTCGGTCCCCCCACCCCAACTAGTGTTTGACCGATCATCTGTTAGACAATCGGCATCCGGTCGATTATTGCTATTCAGAATGATAATCGGGCATCGGTAAAATTTTGTTCCGATTATCTCAAAACCAGGCATTTTTGGAAAGAAGTATGAAAAGATATATGCTTGGAATAACAAAAAGGGACAAGAATACTTGTAAGTGGATAAGTGAACAAACAAAAGTTCTGGGTGTCATTCAACATATTAAAATCAAGAAATAGAATTGGGAAGGAAATGTAGCCAGATATAAGGACAACAGGTGGTCAAAGCTTGTCACTGAATGGAGACCAAGCCAGGGCCGTAGCGAGTGGAGGTTCAAGCCTCCAAAAATATCGGACAGAAAATTCTTGAACATGAAGTCACTTTAAAAATTGCAAAATACTGCACCAATTTGCATCTAAGCACCCTAATTATTCAAAAAAAATATCAAAGGGGAGGGGGACACCCCAACCTTTAGACCCTGCCCCCAAGGACGGCATTTCAGTTCCGGTCACATAGAAAATCTATCCCCCCAGTATAACCAACCTGTAACCTCTGCATTGATGATATTATTCATTAATTTAAAAAACATTCACGCAGGCTGGTAGTCTAAAGATATCCTATGGTAGGCCTACGTATGCAGACAAATACAGCCGTACTGTCAGATGCCATGCAGAAAATCGCATCGAACAATGTTCAATTTTAAAAACCTTCAGGGAAACCCCTCCCCCACCAGGATATGGCTGAGCTAGGGGTTTCGGTCACCATCAATATGGCGCTAATTTTCTTGCGATCTAGCGGGCTGCCGTTTCTGGGTCCTTTTCCAGACCCTCCGATGGGGGATTCTCAGGCACAGAGATTCGGGATTCGCTAACGCAACCTACGCCTCATTGACTTTCGTAAATGTACTATTTACGTAAGTAAGTGTAATATACTTTTGGTTGTCAGACGCCAGAAATTGATGATGATGTAAATCTAATGATGTTAAATTTTTAACATTTTCTGGTGAGGTGCCCATGAACCCTTGTATGGGGCCTCGTGCCTTCGGCGCTCACATGGTTCGGCTTTCGCCCTCACAACATGCTTTCCCTATAACTGATAAAACATAAAAATCCAACGTGCCGATATCTGATAGTATACAACCCGATTCAAAGACCATAAAGTGGAAAATAAGACGCATATGTCTCCCCGTGGCCTGCCAGTCATGGCATAACATGATCATTGCACTGGCATAGTGAATATTTACAATTATTATTTACAAATATTACATACTTTGCATAAGGACAATGAGTCGATTTTTTTACCATTGGTTGTACTAGACCAGTCACTTCGGAATTGTGGGCGTTATCATCTCATTTGTTTCTGCCCGACAACGTTTGGTTTAATGCAAATAAAGGTGCTATGACGTCCTCATGAATTCGAAACATGTCATACCTTTTTAAATCAAAATCCATGAGGATAAATGACGTTTTTTAATCTGCATGAGACGTTCGACCACTTCTCTTCTTTCATGGGTTATAGACACCTTCGTTAGTCGAAAGTTCCTTTGATATACCCTACACTCAGGAATTCTATCAACACTGGCGAGACGGTTTGTGTGATAGACATAAAGAGCGAAAATTTATCAGCAGGAGGATGCGTGGAACTCCAGTGAAAGGGATCGCATAACACAATGAAACAAACACAGATCAATAAAACAATCATCAATGAAGCCAGAATACATTCATCATCACCAATCGTATTAAACGAACCACACTCGGGGAATTACCTGTTTTGTTCCCGAAACCATGTGAATAATAAACAAAAGGCACACTACTACATCGATGCAACCGCTTGACACAATAATAATAATAAAAACATATTAATGAACAAGGTATCACGCGTGTCGTAATCTGGGGATCGACAATCTATACTCCTGGATGAAGACTTTATCTTCCCACCCGCTCCTTCCTCAAGGGGTACACTGAGTCTTACAGCTTCTATATCAAATCAGTATTAAAATAGGTGCAAGAAATGTGCCTGATATGAAGGGTTGTTTGTTTCATTAAAAAAATTGGCACCTGGGCAAAAGGAGATGGTACCACATGTTATGCAACTTGCAATATTATATTTAACCCTCCCACCTTTAACAGCTAGTGCCGAGAGATCATTATCTGTGTTAAGATGTACAAACACATACCAAAGATGAAACATGAAAGATAGTATCAGTAACGCCGCCTATAAGGAATGGCTGGACACACTGGATGTCGTCTTAAAGATATGTATTCTTTTAAGTGAGAAAGAGAACAAATGAATGTTGTCTGTCCCAGTAATAATGTATGGTTACGTTGGTATATTTGTAATATTGATTTCATGTGTTACATATATCACACAGAGTATTTCAACAAATATACTACAACTAGTTAACATAATAAAACAGAGTATATACTTGATCATGTTAATGGTTTACCATCTACTCATCAGATCATTCCAGCATACCACAAACAATCATCGATGGTATCTACTTACACAACCTGTTTTTAAGTGGCTAAGTAAGAAATTATGCTCCATATCCCATACATGTTCAATCATTCCATATCGTCTGCTTGTAGTGTATGATTACACCACTATATTGAGAGCGAAATATTTCAAATAATTCATTATATTTAGTTTCATTGACGATTACGCGAGAATACGAAAATAACAAGGACCTCTATTTAACATAACGTATATAGTTGTCACCAATCTGATTATATTCTATGTTAAGTTATGCTAATATATGATAATACCTGTTTAACTTCTAATTTTTACTGTAATGAACAATTGCACATCCCAACTAGAAATGAACAAAACTGTATTTAGCTTTAGTGTGCAGTAGTAACGTATGTCATAGTGTACATAGTAAGGCTGAAATGAAGAACTTGAACTTTGCATGGTAACATTATTATTCTCTGTATTTTCAACTGTTAGGGTATTTGCTTAAGGGGCGACGTAAATAATAAAAAAATCATGGTACCGTGTACCGTATTGCTTCTGTGGCTTAATGTCATATAAAACGTATACACTTTGAAACTATACGGTACAAATCCGTATAACAGTTTGTCTGCAAATATAGGCAGGGAACGACAAATTCCTTATTTAGAAACATAAAATAGAAAAGCCATAAACCAGTGGTGGGGCTTTAGGTCTGAGCCAGGGGGCGAGTAGAGTATTCAGGGGCGCAATTTCGTGAAAGGAGCACAAAAATTGGCGAAAAGGGCGCCAAAATTGCTACATTTTTCAAGCCAGCCCCTCCCCCTGGGTCAATGGTAGCTCCGCCACTGCCATAAACTATGTCAAACATTCAAACCCGACCAGATATTAAGTACATCAATTGAGAAACATGATATGAAAAATCATATGTCCTGTCACACGCCCAATGATACAAGAATCGAACAGACTCAGCACATTGCATACATACCTGTGTCATTTTGTGTGATTCATCTCGTTGATCGCTCATACAATATTCAGAATTGGGTTGTATTCATTGTTTTTATTTTTGTAGGCTCACCCTTAAGAGCCAAGTTAAGTAATCAAATATAAGCAATAACAATGTCAGTTTAAACTGATCAAATTGTTGAATAATGGAAAAGACCAATTCTACCACCATTACTGACCTATTATTGAATATACTACCCTGTGATTGGTTAATCAGTAGTCATATGGTGTTTGTTTATTACTCCATAAACGGACAGTTTTGCTCATTTATATGCGGAAAACGCAACAATTACGGATAATTTTAGACACTGAGACTGATTAAATATTGCCAGGTTACGTCCTGAGTAATTAATAAAATCTCAACATTTTATGCACCAACGCAATACAACATTGTGTGAGCTCTGTATAAATAACTAAGCCATAATTATTTTATGCATGAGGCCTAAAAGCTAGGAATTGAACACTAACAAGTTATCTCTAGCTAGTACTAGCTTCGAGCTTTAACTTTTCAAGTTGAACTTTTTTTATTATTATCATACGACATTCATGTCATGGATTCACACATCCCACCGGCTCTTCTCTCAACATTTCTGGGTCCCATTTACACTAACGTTAGTTAAAATACCATTCTAATTACTAAGCTAATGAACGTTAAGCGTATACGCTTTTAAACAAGTTATTGCCAACCTCGGTGTTGCATAAAACATCCATGTGCTGACATAAAATAAGACTTTAAGAGGGTAAACATTGGCCTTAGATTAACATTTAACACTAACACACCTATCCGTGAGAAAAACTCCTGATATTCAGAAATCTTGTAAGGCAAGTGTATAGGTGACTAGCGAGACTCCACATATTCACTTTATGCATTCGATCAGCTGTTATTTGTTGAAAGTTTGATGATATTTAGCCTTACGATAACGTTATATGTTGGGCGTTGTGATTGACTGAGTAAATACAAGAACATGCATATTACCTGTGTGTATACAACATAGTATTAGTTTGTCGTGTCTATAGCATTACGTTAAGATGCGAACCATACATTGTTTGATACGTCAAAAAATGCTTTGAAATGGAAGTATCGAAACCGGCATATCTATGAACTACATGCTGCATTTTGATTGACTCTCAACTGCGGTTTATTGTACTTGCTAAAGTAGTTAAATTACATTCAGTTTGGACTGATATTGTGTGAAAAAAGTAACGTTTATTCACCAATAATGGACCGTCATACGCAGTTTATTCCTTAATTATAAATTGTATTATAAATCCTATTTAAGGTTTGCTTAAAGTTCTAATATGTATTGACCGTGCATTTTATAAGGCATTTGTTGGAAATTGTAGTTACTTTTGGCAGTTATTACGAAATCGAATAACATGTGATATGTATGTTGTTTAATCGTGTTGTGCTTGTAAACGTTACTGTTGTAGTTAAAGTAGTAAAAGCTGATAGGGTCATGCTATGTACAGCTTGATATGCAAATAGAGCTACCTGAAACTTATTAATGATTTTGCTACACACAATAAAAGAATGGGTTGATATGCTCGTTGTAACTAGCTGAACCAATGTGCCGTTTGTCATTTTCAGCAAAGCACACTTAGCCATTGAGATTAGCACGACTCGTCGTACCAGATCATATACAAACAGCGCATGTTATTTTTAAGGTAGACTAGCTTTAACTGTGATTATATCCCAGTACCTCTGGCAAATTAATTTAAAATGCGTTTATATGAATATATTATGTTAGACCTTCATTAATTAATACGCCTAACATATTTTGTATGACTCACTCTTTGTAAACTCTTGCCTTTCATCTAAATATCACATTTTAGTGGTACCAGTAATATAAAAATATGTTAAATATAAAATATATTTGTTTGTCCACATAAAGTGATAATTAATTTGCATTAAGCCATTTATGGTATATTTGATGTCCAGAAATAAAAATCTGAAAGGAAGAGTTATACCCATATGTCAGGATGTGCAAACCAATATGTCAGGACTCAGAATCAGAGCAAACACGTCTAAGTGTCGTCAAATTGATTCTACCCAATAGATCTTTTGAGGTTATTTCAGATTTGTAATTCTTGAAGAGTGCGCTTAATGGATTATGCTCGCCAGATTATGTCCCTTGCTGCTTTATATTTGTCCACCGGGTACCCCTTCCCGCTATCAGAATACATATGGCTAGAGCTAGCGTACGAACTTATTAAAGTATATAGCCTATATAAAAGTCTACATACTCGTATTCTCGTTGTAACGCATTATAGTACCTCGGTTATAACCTTTATGAACACGGGAATTATTTACTGCTTTACTGCAATAACACAAATTATATATGTGCCCTTTATTCTGCATCACTTTCTGGCTTAAAGTCAGCCCCTCCCCCCACACCACTCCTTATCCAGGATCTTTATACTTACTCCCAGACTTCCAACATTGATTGCAAGAAGCCCTGCTGCCAAATTTACTCCCATATTATTAATGAAAGCAGTGTTACTATAAAGCCTCCTTCCCTCACTTGCAACACTATAGCAATGCGGTCTACTTTACCAGAGGCGTAGCAGAGGCGATTATGGAGGTGAAGCCTTAATTAGAGGTATAACAATTACCCACCCAAATACCCACACACTATAATTTGCGTAAATTGTCTCATTATATAATTTGAACCTTTGAGAAGGAGGCCAGCGTGGATAATGTATGGGCAACGGTTCTGAAAATGTCATTCTTGACCAATATTTTCCACAGAGGGATAGATATGACATACCATTTGAGCACATGTTCACCAAGCCTTGTTCCGGTATATCGTAGGAACCAGTGGCTTAGCCAACTAACAATGTTAGTTATAAAAATGACGCTTTATATAGACTAAATCAAAATCGAGCAGGACAGACGGTTTTGTCACGACAAGGCATGTTATTATGAAGCACTTTCTGTCAGCGAATTGTTACGTAAAACCTCGTCACCTGCATACAGGAACCAACAATGTAAGATAGGGTTTGCCTTTTATGCCTATTTGTGGGTGCGTTTAATGCATGGGATAGATATGTAGTGTAGTGGATGTGTCGTACCCTTTATGTGATTGCGCTAAATCAGCTGAATTTAGGGCGCTAGAAGTTGCGAACGTTCCAATGAGCCGTAGTGAGACGTCTTTAACTCGTGCTTGACTTTAGATCAATCAGCTGTTAATAATTCCACTTAAATCTCTAGAAGATACCCAATTTATTTTTTAACTGAGCGTAACATATATCAGACACCCAAGATTTCATTGAAAAGGCTTATCTGGAAAACACCCAGTTTTATAAACTAATTTTTGTTATGTAAACTATTCATCGCTGACTTCGTTGCACTTAACTATTTGAGTAGAATCAATTTAATTTTATATTTTTATACTTACAAATTTTGCTTCAAATTTGCTTCAAATTTCTTCCAGTTATCTAGTAGTCTTGATGTCAGTCAAACTCCTGGCTTACTGTACGGATAACGTAACCAATTTGAATTCCTCCACTCGAATTAATGTCTTGTTTAAACTTAAAGGCAATTAGTCACAATAACTTGAAGCTGACTGCTGTTGTTTGAACTTAAAATTGTCCTTGCAGCAAGTTACCTCAGTTTTTTAGTTATCTCAACACGCTGGGTTTTACAGAGTTGCAAAGTGAGGGCAATACTTAAGGCTTTGACACGCTTCAGTAAAAACTGTTGAAGCTTTGAGTGGTGCAATATACCAAAAATATAAGGCACATATTTATTTTTATGTTTATGTAGGCCCTAATATTTCCTCAATAAACGTGAACCGATCGTGTTGGGCTATAAGGTAACACACAATAATGACATTGCTGAATTTTTAGTTTATTTATCTTTATTGTGTTCATATTGAAAAGGTACAGTGACCCGACACATAACTCCAGATTGTGTAGATAAACACTCTGAAGATACCCTAGATATGTTCAATGCAAATATCGACAGCATTTAAAACTTCTTCACTATCCATAAATTGCATACCTTTGGGAATGAATCAACAAGCAATGTAAACGGTTGAATTTATAGTTTTATTTATTTCATTGGGTTCACTTTGAATAAAAGGTACCGCAGGAACTTAACCAAACACTTACCTCACCCGCGGTTTTGAACTTTTGATGGTCTCCGTCCAACCATGAAGACGTATGTTCGTTCTGTTTGTCATAACTGGGCATATTGGCTTACCGGTTGCAGTACGAGTTAAAGCTCATCAAAATTAACAATCATATTTCTTTTCTGTATTCGTGGTCTCTAACAGATCGATATAAATATAAATATAACCTCCAACAGGTTAGAGGAATAGAAACTTGATAT
>JAODAF010119707.1:0-10590 GCA_027574765.1 Molpadia intermedia | reverse complement strand
GTTGAGTCTGTGAATCTTCTAGATCCTGCGTATTTACTTGGACCATCGTTGCTACCGGAACATTTATCATTCGAATTATATATCTATATATTATATATATTATAAGCAGGTAAACTGTTCGCGTATATGAATCAATTAAACATTCTTCACCCTCAACAAAATTGTGTATGATATAATGTACCTATGTAATTAATACATGCGAATTAGTGTTTAGAGTTTATAGAAAAATAATTATTTTTACTGCCGTCTATTAATGATTTATACGTTATGCTTCATAACAAACTATGGTATCGTGTCTCTATCAACTTAGTTGCAATATCGCCTTTCTGGAAAATTAATCAAGTTACCAAAATTGATCAATTTAATGTGCTTAAACTACGACTGTACTATTTTGTTTAGAGTTTGTTGTTGTGCTGGGTATATTGTTTTGTGAATATGGAAAATAGATTTACTGATATAGGAAATTCAGTTTTGTTTTGAAGACGTCCTCAGCCCTATCCCACTGATTCCAATGAGGCAATGCTTCCCACACACCTTAACCTATATAGCACCATTGTAATATATGTTCGTTCATCATATTTTGGTAGACCTCCATCACTTAAATCATTACTGAAATTATGTCATGTATGCTCCAAAATCCTTCAATATAGCTTATATATAATACAATTTGAAAATATAACCATGACCTCAATCAATTAGGAAATAATGTCATAGCCTAATGAATTCGGCAACAACACTGGTCTTACAAACGTTGCCCCAACCTTGGTTCCATCCTTAACATTGGTGGTCCAATGCACATATATAGGCTATAGGCCTACATAATAATATATTGTCATTGCGACTTGATTTCAAATATATGACCCTGAAAGGTAGTGGCCTAAGTGGCGTAGAAAGATTTTGCAAAGTGGGATGGGGGAAGGGTGGTGACCAGGTTAGCATAGAATGTAACCATACTTCACTATATCCCATGTATCAAAAGGGACGGATAGGAGGGTATTTGAGGTGAATATACGCGTAGCATTCCGTGGGTTTTTACACATGACTATATCACCTATAGCGAGAAACTCATATTTATCATTATTGTTCATAGTTTCAATTTGTCATATTCTCAATTGTTGTTCGTTGGCAGAGTAAGGGGATGACACGGAGTCAACTTTCCACATTGTGTCAATGAGTTATACGCTCACTTTTTTGTCACTGAGCTATAGGCCCTATATACGCCACTGCATGGAAATAATGGGTTTACTGAAGAAACGGCGTCCGTATGTTCTGTGTGTAATATGTATAGACCACCTGGGGTGTTTTCATATCATGATCCTAGGGACATTTTCTCAACGCTTGACACACCACGATCCACTATATTGATGTGAGTGGCTACACTTTTGTAGCATACGTTTTTGAGGATACGTATCATTTTTTATATACACATGTACTGTAATTTACCGTATACATTTCGCCACTATGGCCACAACGGTCAGGCCGTCTCCTATGATACCCTACTCCAATCTCATATGCTGAGCACCAAGCGAGAAGGTAGCAGGTTCCACTTTTTTAAAGTCTTTGGTATGACTCGGCCACGAATCTAACTCGGGCCTCCCGGCTGGAAAGCGGATGCTCTAACCAATGAGCTGACCAGTCGGTTTTTGAGGATACGTATACTAGTCTTTCAACTCATGTAACATTACAACGCTAAAACGTTAATATTCAATATAGCTACAATTTTTTATATTATTAATTGTGATGTAGAATTTTTCCAGTGACGTCATATCACTCAACTTCTTCGACATGCGCTACGGCGCTCAATGTACGTATACTTGTTTGAGTACGGTACGTGTACTTGCAACATTTTCACAAACAACCAAAGAAGTCCCGTATATTTAGTGTTAGTGCGTGCCATTATTCTGCTGCCGGACTAGCTGACAGAAATACAATTATGACGTCACATAACTGACACCTCTATACCATTAATACGAACAGCAACAGTTCTATTTTGTCCACTTGTGTGTTGACGTTTTAAGACGGTAAATATCGTGGCTATTAGCTGCTTGACAATGATTGGTCCATTTAAACAGACGTACAGTAGACACTTCGACAGGATTTAAGTATGTAAAATATACAATAAACTACCAGCATAGTGGAGGAGTGAATATGACGTAGTATTTCAAGGATGGGATTATAAAGATACCGGTATAAATTCCTAATATGATTTACCTTTACTTATACTGATGACAATCGCTTTCACTTCGTACTGAAATAAAGTAGGCCTACACGCGATTCACCACTCACGATTTGTTAACAGTGATTACAACCTTTTTAAAAAAAAATTATCCTGGTATGAACTGTTGTCATTTGCATAGTAATGTACTTTATTTGCTATGGTACTGATCAAGTGAGACGAGCCACAATTAATAATATATAATAATAAATAAATGTAATGATAGTATTCGCTAAGTATCTTATGACACTGTCACACACACAGGAACAAAATTTTGTATAACATGTTATACGAAAGCACATTTTCCCTCAAAATATTGAAATTCTGGCAGGTATATCATTATGATCTTTTGATTTGACTTTTCTGATTTTTTACCCTGCATGTCGAAGGTTACTCAGTGAGTCAGACTATGATTTATACATACCAATTACTTTACAACCACATTCCCATTATTTTCGTCGTTGGTATGGTGATGTTACTTTTAGTATATATGTTAGGGCGATGCTAGATTTTTGTTAATAATATTTACAAAATGATAATAATCTAAAAAAAATACAAAAACGGATAAACAATGGTTTCCGGTATATAGGATACAGTGAGATGCAAAAGCCCACTGCAGGCCGCAATTCTGTGTTGCCATAAACACCACTCTGCTCTCCTACCCCGTCCTCCTTCTTGCTTTTCTGAATCTCAGCAAAAGTTATCTTCATGCTATACAAGAACAAGAAGTGAAACAAGAGAAAGCGAAAGTTAGGGGGGGGGGGCTCTTTACATCGTACTATTAAGAAATTTCAAATTTCCCCTCCTAAACAATATCATTTTTTTAATGACAATATTTTTCGATCTGCTAAGGTAATGCTAAGCGGTAAAAAATACTTAATACTGAAATCCGGTCGTAAGGATCCAGTCCACTAACATAGAGATAATATTACCTATCAGTTCCATTACTTACATAAAATATAAACTTTCCATGGTAGTACACCTCAGCTGGGATAGAGAGTATCCAGTAACCTAGTTATCCTATTTAATGGGTAAACTGCGCATGATGCCTCATACATATAGCAAGGAAGTAACTGATAGCTGAAAATTGTTTTCTCGGTTTTGGAAATATATTTTGTAATCACTAATCAATATTTTAATAAAATCATAGTTCACCTGAATTCGAAAGCATCTTTAACTTCGATGACAATCTATCTCCGTTTGCATAACCTTAAACCTGTTCGTAATCGTAAAATTAAACATTTACACAGTACTCAGGAACATCGTGAGGTATGTTCCACAACCAATGTATTAATTAAATCAATATATAAGCTATATAATATAGTTCTATAGCTGCCCACACAGGCAAGTATGTACTGTACCATTTTATATAATTGTTAAAGGAAACGCATCGTTTTTCTTTTCATTTTCTTTAACGAGTCAAAGTTAATGATGCCCATTGCCTACACACATAGTTTAGTATTTAACAACATCGGACAACTTAAAACGTTATAGAATACCGTCAGGAGGAACTAACATTTGAGCAAAAAAATATTAATGTAGATATTAATATTAATATTAATGTAGTTGGTTTTATTATTTTGATGAGATTAATTTGATCACAGTTTGAGGAAAAGTGGGAGTGTAAGCCCCCGCCTTCCTGAATATAAATTGGTTGATTTAGCGCAGTTGCGAAATTTATGTTAAAGAACCTTATAGCATTGCCAATCTCTCTCATTTTCGCGCACTAGTGTATGTATATCATAGGATCTGACGTAAAACGTTGTTAATTTAACGCACGAAATGTCGTTTGCTCTGTCACATTGAGTCTAGATGATGTATGTAACGGGCGACTAACTTCATCATCTCGCTAACTCCGCGCACGTGAAAATTTTGAACAACTTTGCACACTATTTAATGAAAATTTTACCCACATGCGTTATTTGGTGTTGTTGCTATATTTGTTCAACTTGTCATTATGCATATTAACTGTATAGCCTACACAGTTAGGGAAAATAAAACGTTGATCATACATGTTTACAATGTCAAGCCCATGCAGTCAAACAGTTACACTTGTGATTTTGGTGTAGGCTAATCCGTTTCCGAGGCGATATCATTTCTTAACTGGCAAAAATATCGATCACCATCATTTGTGTTTTCAACGAAGAGTTATTATAATACTATAGCCTCTAACAGATTATCAGCTCTAAGCGATAATCATGAATTTGTATCATTTTTTCAAGTTAATATGCATGGCATATCATGATTGCCTGCTTTAGCATGTTTATACCGTAATGGAACGAGTATCATTGTTAGTCAGTACGGGCTATAATATAGCACATAACTGAGCTCTGAAGTCGTTAGTCAGTATACGTTTCAATGATTTATACACTGAATGGCGCGTCCTTTATTTTATTTTGAACTGGTGTTATTGTCTAATTCGGCAATTCGTAATGGGTCGGATATTTTCCCGAGCTAATTGTGTTCATAACAAATAACAAACTTGTTTAATTATGTGCATGAAGTCAACTGCTATGCCCAAAACGTACGGAACATTTTATGCTATATACTTTGGTACATTTCTGCCATGAAAGCAGTGGCGTAACTAGAGGGGGGCAGGGGCGATATCCCCCTCTCAGAAGTCTTTCCGCCCTGCTGCCCCCAAATGAAATGTCAGAAGTTTTAAAGTTGCTCAAAGCCACACACAAACACAATTTTTCCCCCTCTCTCAATACCTTCGCCCCCTTCAGCCCCCAGATGTAATCAAATGTGATGTTTTTTAGTATTTAAACATTTACTATTACCAGCAATTCTAAACTTGACATCAGAGAAATGTATATTATATATAGGCTACTGACTGAAAATCTACCGTCTAAGGCATACTGACACATTTACGTTACTTAGCTCTCAGTATATGCGCTCACAGTTTTGCTTCCTATCGTATATTTAGCCTAGTATTCTTCATAGTTTGAAAGAAAAGACTTTATAACACCTTGTAATCATAATCAAAATATCTCTTTTCAATCTCAAGATATCATCATTGGCATTTGTCGCGCAAGGTTAGTGGAAATTATACCATGGTTCTGAAACAACGACTTATGGCAAGTCTTGATGCCTTAAGACCACGAGTAAAATATTTTGATATGTTTCTTGATATTTTACATCGTTATTTGACATACAAAAAATGCATATATATTATTGATGCAATATTAAAAGACTGTATAAGTGAATACTCAAGTTATAAAATATGTCGTTATATCTAATTGAGTCATGCCATCATAATGGACGCCAGGGCCGGATTAGGAACTTGGTGGGCCTGGGGCTGATCTCTGACCAGAGGCCTATGATGATTGCCGTTTGGTGGGCCTATTTTTCTAGGGGCCCGGGGCTGCAGCCTCATCAGCCCCTGCTTTAATCTGGCCCTGATGGACGTCACAGATCATTGTTTTAGACATGAAAGCTCCTATAAAAGCCATCTTCATAGGTTTTAATCTTGAGATTGGAAATAGATATCGTGATTCTGATTCAGCTTTTCAGGGTGTTATGGATTATTTTCTTCTTTTTCATAATAAAGTACAGAAACAATATACGTTTACTCTTCCATAACTCTCACATGACGACCACATTTTGCTGGGAGGGAATCAATAGTCCTACATATCCTTTGTGTTCGAATATTAGCAGGTGTTATTACTACTCGGATTGATTTTCAGTGTGGATGGCGTAATGCTGTATTATCGTTATAACACTCTAAACAACTTCTGGTGAAATTTCACCAGGATTTGGTTGATTTGACCAGGATTCTTGTAAAATATAACATAACTGTGGTACATTTCACCACAATCCTGGTCAAAATAACAAGGGTAGATTTGGTAAATGTTCACCAGAATTGTGTGGGTGCTATGCGCACCAGGATCTTGGTTAATTTCACCAGATGTTTTTTAGAGTGTATTATATTGCAAGTACTTAAATTTGAATTACAATAGAGGTTATCTATAAATGAGAAGACACTATATTTTAAATAAATACAAAACATTTATCATAGACTTGTCACAAGTCATTTGTTAAGAAACATGGCAGCTCCTAAAACCATCTTCAAATGTTGATATCTTGAGATGTTTTGATTTTGAGTGTTATAGATCGTTTACTTTCATAATATGCATAGAAAATGTATAGGTTTGCTTTTCCTTAAGTTAAAGGTTGTTGAGAGAGGTTTGCATCGCTGCTCAATTACCCTCTGTCTAGTCTACTCCGGGATCGGTTTCAGTTTTGTATAAAGGTCAGATTCGCGGGAGGTCATGTAATTTCCGTAACTCTCATACCGATATTTGTCTTTATAAGGATACCAGTGCGTCCTGACGTAACACATTTCAACGTCACGACTTGCTTTTGGCTACGATAACGTGTATTACCGTATTATCTGTTTTCGCCGTTTTTCTTTTGAGATCAAACGAATATATCATCACTCGAAAATGGTGGAAATGTCACTATTTCGCAATTGGTCGAAATTTGTTTTATTAATAGTCCTGAATTATAAATTAAAAATATAATTATTCAATTGTCTTTGTTTTTCTTTGCACACTAAATCCAACTGCGCCATGCTCAATAGGTAAATCGACTCGGTGGGTAATTGGCCCCGAATTACCATGACTACATTGATATATTCTAATATATTCTATATTTTTCGCTTTAACGATTTTTGTTGAGTTACAGCGGTTAATATAGGCACGATACTTACGTAACCCGGAGTGCGATTTTTGTGTCTCGTGTAGTCTCCGCCACGGCAGGAATTATATTCTCCACTTCGCACATGACCCATATAATGTTAAATAAATTATGTCCTGTGTGACTACATTCTTGCCGTTAATGATTGCTGGGAGCATGGGACACGATAGGTAATAGAAACACCACCAGCATAACGAATCGTGGCCCGGATCGGATACTTGTGCCCCAATCGCCACCACTGCATTAATTAAGTTCCACACTCGTATTTCTCGTATGACTCATATTTTACTTTAGTCAACATCGCCTAACAGTCACAAGGTCAAAAACTACAACCGTATTCGTATAAATCATATCAAACACTGTAGCTCTTATGCGCGTTTCGAAGATTATTAGAATATTTTGAATTGCTGTGAAAGAACAAGAATTGATTTAATTACGGGGCTTTTTTCCCCGTAGATTGTTCGAGGTTTACCTGTAATTGACGGTCATTGTGCAATCGTGCATGTAAAAGGTATAAAATGATATAACACTAGAGAATTGGATTGAGATCTTAAAAGCGATATATCGTAATGTGTTTATGGTAGCCTGTTGCAGTATTAATTACTGGTTAATTCGCATTATCGTATGTCATAGGAACATCGTTTATATGACATGGACCAACTCGCATATATGCGGTAGGGATGCCGGAACGTTGTGAAAGTTTGGGAAGGGAAATAATGTGACGATGAAAGTGATTCCATACCAAATGCGCGACTATATAAGCACAAAGCGTCAGCCCACATGTACGGGGTACAGGGCCCCAGGTTGACTCAGAGGCAAAGCTCTGGTTGGACCCAGGGGCGATTTTCCCATTATGAAAACATAAGTGAGGTCCTAAGAAAAGGGAATTATGGACTATATATCATATACACACGTCAGGCAGGGGAACGATGTGGTTGTTTGTGTTAATAAATTTGTTAGTATGTGTAGGCCCCGAAACTCTGATCATATAAACTATGGATTGCATCATGCAACAACGAGAACAAACAAAATAATTGAATAAATACAAAAGAACTTTCAGATGGAAATTTGTAACTTGTTCTGTACGGCAAAACATTCTGAGCTTTTCGATTAAAAAGTATGTTCCGTTCATGGGCTTTTTGAACCTATAGTTAATATTCTTTCAGCGATCCAGCAACGGTGACGTCATCATGGAAGAACACGAAAAAATATTTTATGTTTTGCAAATGACATTTAGAATCTTAGTAAATTTCTACTTCATTTAGAAAGAAAAAAGTCCTTCACATGTTCCCTGGCTACATTTCAATGATATAACATGAAAATAAATTGCAATTACATACAAACTGTTGCCCTTTTTGTCAGTGATCCACAGCCTTGAGAGTATGATATAGGGCTCGGCCAGAGAAGCTCGAGAAGTGGGTCAGTTTTGGCGTGGGGTTATCGTTTTTGTCGTTTCGTATGCAGGTTCGTGTTATAATGAAATACAAAACGGAGAATTAAGTGCAAAGGAAGATATAAATTTTCATATCTGAGGTAGGAATAAGATATTCCGACGAGCTTTTCAATGAGCATATTGAATACTTTTATCTTTCACATATGTCTCACGTTGTCTCTCACTGGACAATTCCTTTAACCGTAGATTCAGCTTTCCAAAATTGCGTCGAGGCTTGTTCTGACATTTGGTAAACACTAAAGAGTTGAAGAGTCCACAAATTAATTATTGGAAAGCGGTACATGTATAGCCGCGAAACCACATTGCTACAAATATATCCCACCGGGTATGACCTAAAGATATAAAATTACTGCACACAGGGAAGTCCCTGCTACATGCCTTTCCTTGAAGGTGGTAAACTGCGGTCACTGCGGCTTCGATATATCCTATTTAGTGGAATCACGGTGATGAGTAAGTATCGTTGTCAAATTGAATTTATTGCCTTTTCAATTAAGTCACATTGGACTTGGAAACCAAAGGATTGATTTTATGGATGTTACGCTACATTCCAAAGAATAATGTAGGAGATGTTTTTGTTTTCAGAGAAAAGAACATCTCACCTTACCGATAAAAGTTCAGCAGATGCATGTTAACTCATCTACTCATCACTACAATCCAAAGCGAACACGTCATTCTACTGCCCTGTCCCATCGTGTCAATTTTAAGAAAATCGTTGAGAACAGTCTGATTTAATTTGTGATATTACCGAAGTAGAAATTATACAGTCGTTTAAATAAAAGATATCGTTCCGCTTACTACCTTAGATGTAGCTTACCTTAAGTTACCTACCTTATGTAGTTAACGCACGAGTAATCGTATATGATATGCATACAAATTGACTTGAGAAGCAAACGACTGTCACTTGCCAAAATCTGTACTGATTTCACCATTTTTCTACCAGTAACTAAGCAGAACGTGTAGAAATGATATAACTCTTGTTATAATAACTCAATGTTACTCCATATGCTATTGCCATTTAAATACATCGTGTTGGTCAAACATGTGACCCAACAGTAATAATAATTGCCCCTAAACCATACGGTATGGGTTATATCTGCGTCAAGTATGCAACCAACACATCCATTGTGTCAAAATTGATAATCAGTTACTGATGTGTCACAGTTAACCCTGCAACTGTGTCATTTACATACATCATGACACACATGGGACACAGCAGTAACAATAATTACATAGACCTACCATTATGGTCCATTAGTACATGTGCCTCAGTGATTGCGTCAGTGTTACTCGGTTGTGTCACGTGAACGTTACCACTAAACGTTATCATTTACATAGGCCTACATGGGATATCTTGATGTGTATTAGTCAAATATGTGAAACAAGTTACATATTCTGTGTAAAAACAATGACATCATAACCATGGATGTACCAATATGGTACTCATCGTGTTTTATACGTAATTGCTATACATTATTGGGAGGTATCTGTCCACGCGTATGTGAAACATCACTTATAAATGCAATGGGTACATAAACAACCAATGGTTGTATAAATGTTGTTCTTTTTACAGTTTTTAATGTTTACCCAAATGAATCAAACAAAATGACCATTAATTGGGTAACAGACATTCCGACCGTAGCATGTATCATTATGTAATAAAATTAATTTAGAAAGTTTTGATCGTAAACAACGATTTGAAAGTTAATGTCGATGTTACATTGAACTCGCTAGAACGAGGTTAATATTCTGTTGCTAAGAAATATAATGAACAGTTAGA
Source organism: Molpadia intermedia (assembly GCA_027574765.1). Taxonomy (NCBI): domain Eukaryota; kingdom Metazoa; phylum Echinodermata; class Holothuroidea; order Molpadida; family Molpadiidae; genus Molpadia; species Molpadia intermedia. The sequence goes on along the minus strand of JAODAF010119707.1, from coordinate 444 downwards.
AGAAACATAGTCGTATATCATGGCTTTGTTAGGCCGATGTGAACGTTGTTGCCAATACAAGTTTTTATAACTAATTGTATTAGCCTTTTTCATCCGAGATAAGAAGACACGAAAACAGGAGGTCTGAAGGTTGAACACCAGGTCTAGTTGCACTCTCAAATACATTCTGGAAGCAAACCCAGAGGTTCCTACCAAAACCCTCATAAATGTCATCTCATATATATATATATATATGATTACATTTGAGGAGTCTTGAGTTCCGTCAGGTTCTAGTTCCTTGCGCCAGATGAGTTCGGTATCTTATATGACATATGCAGTTGCACGTACTCAATTTCCCCTGATATTCAACAATTCTTTCCCTTATTCATAAAGGCAAGGTGCCAGTACTTGGGTCGAATTTCTCATTAATATCGACAAATCTGCAAATAATCTGCAAATAAATCA
>JAODAF010119706.1:0-17396 GCA_027574765.1 Molpadia intermedia | reverse complement strand
TGTATGGCATTGTGTTTATTTCTCAGGTAGGGTTACTTTAGGGTTATATTCGGGCAATTGTTTTATTTTCTGGCAAAAGTTGTAGTTTTGACCACAACTTCAGCCAGAAATATATTGCCCGAATTTTTGCCCAAAAATCTCGAATTTTCTAAAGTTTAGAAATTTGGGTCAAAATTCTGGCAAATAATAATTATACGATAGTAGCCTATATTTTTGAGCAAAAATTGCGTAAAAATTTGGGCAATTGTTTTTTTTCATGCAAAAATTCAAATTTGCCTGAAATATTGGCTGATCGGAAGCATAAAAATAGGCTATCTGGTGCCTATAAAGCCTTCAAATGTGCATAGCTTCCAGGGGCCCTAGGCGGGCCTTTGGACCCCAGACATATTGCGCAAAGCGTTCGGGCCACAAATCAATGTTTTAAAAAAGTCCCCCCCCCCAACTTTGGGTAAAGGATCCACGCCCATGTTTCAATGACATTTTTCTGAGTTAAAATTGTCAAATAACTATCAGTGCTTCTGTACATTTCTTCAGTCATCATTTCTTTAATTATTTGAATATACCTAAAAAAAATGAAAAAAGAAAGTTTACCTGCAATTTACAAAGCTTGGGAAGTGCCATTTCCTGCAATCTGGGAGGCATTTTTAGCAAAAAAATTATACTACGCTACGCGGCAACCGATGGTGCCGCTCGGCTTAGATAGTATACAGCATCAATCTAGTATTTCAAAATAGCACACCTATCCAAAGAGGACGGAAAAAATATCCCTCAGGCCATAGGTCCGTCGCTAAGACGAATTACGCCCCCCTTTTTTTTTAGAAAGTCCTGGATCCGCCCCTGGTTATGATTTAGAGTTACGAGACGAATCCTATGATTGGTTATTGACAAGCCTCTTGGATACAGTGATATGCATATGTAAACACCATAGCAACACATCACCACTTCTAAACACATGTACATGAGAGTTTACAACCACGTTGCTTTTCATTACATCATCGTGTGTAGGCTATTTACATCGTCAACGTCGCCGTTCTCAGTTACATCGCCATCTATCAGAACAACGCTAAATGAGATAACATCTTGTTTACGGTGTCCGTTTTGGCGTTCCATATTAAACCGTTTGTATGCCGGCGTATGTGTACAGCGGGTTGGGCACAGTTGTCGTGGTAACGGCATTGTTACGTAGAAGTCCGCCCTCGCCTATACCTAACTTAGTTAAGTCTAACACTTGACTAAGTATATATATATATGCTACCAAGGGTACCTGGCTTGAGGCTTCAGTCGGTCACTGCGTACAAATTCAATGGCAATCCAGTACGTAATATTTTAAGTGACCAACTCATAGTACCAACAGTTAAGTTAGACCTAACTTAGGCCTATCCTAACTTAAGCCTAGGCTAGGCCACTAATTGTTTGGCCTTGGCTAGTCACAAAGGATAGCCTAACTAAGTTTTGGCCTAGTCTATGCTGGTTTTTACAGACAGTTATACGCCCTACCATTCCAATATTCAAACCAAATAATAGTATTCAAACTCACATTTCACTTCTTGATCACCCTAGCTCGTTATTTGTTTAGCTACGCCACTGAGTGTGAGCCATACTGGATGGAAATCTAACGCAACGGCAGTAATACTACCGGAGAAAGTAACTGCGCGCGAAGTTTTTGTCAGGTGTAACTATATTGTGACAAAGATGGGGACACTGATTTGTTGAGTTTTAAAACGTTTCAAAGAAGGTAACTGCTCGCGGATTGCGCCAATTTTTTTCAGGTGTGAAGCATATACTGTGCTAAGGTTAGAACTTGGTTTTGCGGAGGTTTGAAATTCATGAAAGCAAAGTGAGATGACAAGGTAACTGGCGCACGAAATTTATCTATGTGTTAACTCTTAGATGGAACTCAAAGATAGAACACTGCTTTGCAGAGTACCACGATGCTTTGAGGGTAATGTGACTAAAGAGGGTAACTTTGCACTAACTATGTTAAGAATAAAACCGTTCTTTGTTAAGGTTCGAAATATTCAGACGGCAACAAAACCGAAGAAGCTAACTGCGCACGAAGCGCGAGAAAATGTTTCCAGTTGTAAACCATATAGTGTGTTAAAATTAGAACTGTGTTGTACCAAGATTTGAAATGTACTGATAGGAATGTTACCGAAGAAGGTATTTGCGTGCGAGGCGAGAGAAAAAAAATCCAGTTGTGAACCATATAATGTGCTAAATAGCTTTGTTCAGGCTCCAAATATTCTGATGGCAATGTGACTGAAATGGGTAACTACGGTTGAAAAATATTTATAGTGTGCTAAAATAAAACTGCTATTCATAGAGGGTACCTGCTGAGGTTTGAATTGTATGACGGTAAAGTCAGAGATGGTAACTGCGCGCCAAGCGCGAGAAATTGTTTTCAGTTTTGTACCGTATACTGCGCTCAGGATCGATCTGCGCTTTGCTTTAGGGGTTTCAAATGCACTGATAGTAATACTTCCGGAGAAGGTACCTGTGTGAAGCGCGCAAACAAGTTTGGGAACCATGCTGCACTAAGGCTGGAACTGTACTTTTATTCAAGTTCGATCCAAAAGGACTGTGCAATCGAAAAGGATGGACAAATTTATATCAGTGTAAACCAACATTATGCTAATGTTGGAACTGTACTTTGTTTGAATTCCGTACCGAGGAATATTAACAAGAAGGTAAATGCAAGCAAAGAGCAAGATAAGTAGGTAGGTGTAAACCACGTTGTGTAGTTTTGAAAATCTTACTGGGGGTAGAAAATACGACCCAAAGAAAAATGACATGGGTAACTTTTTATATATAGTAGATATATATACCCTCCAGTGGCTTTAAATATACACCTAAACGTATATATGCCCGCGAAGCGCGCCGAAAATTTAGCAAATCTGGTGCTGTTTCTTATAAATATCGACTTTCCCAGTGAAAAATAAAATAAAAACCGATAATTCCCGCCTTGCGTTTTTGGCTACGTTACGGCAAAAAAAGACCTAAACTCTGTAAAAAAAGGTGCGACCGCACCCATTGCACCCCCTTCGGACGGCCATGACACCAGCTATTAAAAATGGCCTTATATGAAAACTAAATTTTGCTTTGCTCGCCTAAGGCAATTTCAGCAAGAGCAACTGTGCAATCGTGCTATATGAGCATCTGTGCAAAGGCTTGAGCTTTGGAAGGTACATCTGACAGTAAAGAGCAGACAATCATGCATACAGAGCTTCACTCTCGATAGTTCATGAAAAATCACATGTAATGCAGCTATATGTTGCGAATATTTTATTGATCCTTTAAGAATTCGGTGGAAATGCATTAAGCTTTAACAATACATATCAGGTAATTTTAACTATTGAACAGAATAGGTAAGCAATCAGCAAAATAATTATAGAAATGGCAAGCTATGTGTTACTATTGTTATTTAGCTCTTGATTGTAGTCTTGGGCGTATATAGTTTGTACACAGCATTATGAAAGCATACCACACAGTAACTGATCTGCCTTATTACAACACTATTTTTTCAATATTTATAATAAACACTGTCCATTTCACATCCGACTTTAGTTAATGTCCTATAGGCCTATGTCACCCAGTGCAGGATGTTAACTTACACTGCTGGGTAATTTGACGTTGCTCAGTCCGCCACTTATGTGAATGCAACGTCACAAGCCGTATGTAGGACATACTACGTTGGGCGACTGAAGTCGCCTACAGCAGTCACGGTGTAAGGGTAAAAAAGATGTTAAGATGTTTATACGAGACAGATACTTGTGTATATCAAATTTATAACAGGCTGGTTCATTAAATTCAGTCTGTATCCCCGACTACAATATACTACAATGATATTAAAATACATATTACACAGCATGCACAGGGAGTGATTCATGCTGGAAAAATCAAAATATTTTCTTCCATCCAGGGGCGCAACCAGCCTTTTTGGAGTATGTGTCCGAGCTACTTGCCATGCTGATATACACCGTCTATTTCTTCTAAAATTGTGAAGCTAAATTTTAATCTTTCAGGCTTACGCCAAGCTGACAACTGAAACAAATAATGGCTTGGAAATACAACAAGCTTTTAGGGATTATCATGTATGTCTGTCCGATCTTCGACACAGGACAAAAAATGTAATAGATGAACATTTAGATGGCGCCACATGACCAAACAGGCAAAGAAAACAGTATTTTTACTGACACCAGCGCAGTAACATGTACATTATCACTCGCATTGAACAAGCATGCAGCTGGTTTTTATTTTATTGTCAAACAACATCAAGAGTAGATGGACGGTAGATATATTATTGTTTGAGTAAAACTGATGATCTTTCGCCGGTATTTCACCATAAAATCACGATATGGTTGTTAAAATTGTCAAATGGCAGCCCTGGGTTGAGCATTTTTTCCCAGGAAACATGAACCGCAGCGGCTTATTGTGGTCAAATCATTTTCTAACTAATCTATGAGGACAATCAGTCTTCTATCTACATTTTCATCATTCAAAGTCAAATTGCTAGGAAATGTTCAGTGAATATTTTTTGTTGTTGTAATATACATATACATAACTAGTCTTAATTAGCTCATAATATATCCTTGTTAAATTCACAAATCTAAAATTCTGCACACCATCCTTGGATCTATCAAACAGAGTCATCAGATCTCAAATCCATTCGAATTTACTCAGGAGAAGTAATTTCAATGATGAAATCCCTGATTAGACTAATTAGTTCATTAGTAATTAATTTTTCACAAATCCGCGAAAAAGTTCTATGCACCATCCTGAGATCTATAGGCGAGAACCGTAGGTTTACAATCAGGAGAGTATAGCTCTAGAAGTGTTGGAGCCTGAAATAGGGACTTCCTGAAAATAGTGGGTAGGCCTATATTCCATGGTGATCAGTTAGCCACAGCTCTGAACTTTTCTTTCAGTGAATTAACCAATTTCTCTTTTCAGATCACACATTATCACATACAGTTGGAAAGATCAGTTTTTAGTTTCCGAATATGATCTTACTTTCATTCCTTGCTGAAATTCTGGCCCTCATACCCCAAAGGGAATGGGTGTCAGAACCCGCGGACTGGCTTCGAGGACCATGACCCTCTTTTTATAAACTGCAGAGCTGTCAAAATGGCAGCGCCCAGGAAAGTCTAAAAGGCGTCAAAAGGCGTCAAATTCCCATAATTTTTGCGGCATCCGTGAGTTTGACCACCACTTCTCAGTGCAAGCCATATCCCAGCCACAATAAAACAATCTGCCCGGAAAAACCTCACAGCCCCCCCCCCCACCCCCCGCCCTCAAAATGAAATGGTCGCACCCTAAAGCAACTTGGCAGCTAGGAGGAGCGAAGAAGGCGGCGGCATGCACGGGGGACGGAACAGCGCACTCCATTGCCAGTTTTCTTACAGTTTGTGCACTGTTTCGTCTTGTAGCATGGAATGAGCAATATCAGGCCACAACTGGCCTGCGTGCCGTACCAAACCGCCATATAAGTTAATACTCGTTGATAATGTTTATGTCTATGTCTAGGTATACTAGTAGTAGGATATGCGGTAAACAAAGATTGGGCTGGTTTGTGGATGGATGGTGTTCGCCTCAATAGGTCAGAGGTAAAAAACTATATTACCAGTGATTAGTGATTACGCCATATTTGTGTGGCATGAAATAAGGGCATATAAGGCAATGACAAAACTGTGTTATCATTATTTATGACATGTGTCAGCAGGCCTGGGCCTATTAAAGATAACGTGCCACGAAAACCTAAAAATGCCGCAAAGCCTGTTGTACGACACGTCTGGTCACTGGCACTGTCACACTTCCCAGTGTGCTAGTACAGGAAGTCGCTGTGTCACAGGGTACTGCTGCAGTCCAGAGCACGTGCGTCTTTCTACGTCAGGACGTTGTGCTTGCACACGAAAATTTAGGCTGGGCCGCCTTCGGCGCTCGGGTGGCTGCTGGTCAAGAGCGGGTACCCTGTGAGGTCAGCCGGAAGTTTTGCAAGCGTGGGCTTCGTAGTTATCCAAAATTTCCCCCGAATGTCCCAAAAAGGCACTGGGGAAGTGAAATGAAAGTCGGAAAAAATCAACTGCAGGGATTTGTGGCAAGTGATCTCTCTTTCAATTGGTATTAACTGGTACTTCCTCTTATCACAAGTTTAAATATGTATTATTTATATGTTTTGGTGAGAATGATCATAGACAGCGCATGACACATTGTGCTGGGCACTGACTCATTGCTATAATAGTCTACTGGTCACTGCATTACTGACCTAGATGTTCCTTGCATCTCTGTCTTATGACACTAAGGGTTTTGGAGTCCGTGGGCAAACAGCTAAACAACAATACAAATGACATGTTATGAACAGAGTTATGAACAACATTTTACATTGTGAACCATTTTCTGTTTATCACAGAGACTGGTTAGGAACCAACAGTGTGCACGCAAGGTATAATAATACTAAATGTTCTCAGTGCTCACTCCCTGTCCTTTGAAACTACAGTGCATGATTCCTACACTAGCGAGACCAAATCCACTGGAAACCAATTATGTCAGCATTACTGCCAACAAGAAACCCTCACACTCACCTCTCGTTGTCCTCCTTGATATGTTTCTCTAAAGGGTGGATACTAATTACAATAAAAACTACATGAAAAATGCAAATTAGCTAGTTGTGCCTTACCATTTTGTGTCATTCAACTTTAATACTGCTGATGTTTCCTTTATATAGGGTTTTCTAATTGTGAATATTGCGCAGGTCAGCTAAGGCATCTTCTCTGGTGATTGATCTCCATGATCCAGGTATGTCAGGTAACTGTGCTTTGTACATATCCTTCAGCTGGCTTTGGTAGGTCATCATAAACCACATCCAGTACTTGGAAACACTGTTGGTGGAATCAGGAGCTATGTCCCAGCCTTAGAGATAGGTCCTGTATTCACTGATGCTGTGGTGGTTCCAGTTAGTCCCTGTTGTGGTACATTTTCCATACTGTCTGTATTTGTAGTTGCAGTCCCTGCAGCTAAACAAAAGACCCTTCATCTGGACAGTGTAATTGCAGGTTTGATGTGACAATTGATCCTTGCGGACATGTACACCATCAATAGCATTGTTGCTATCCCAGCGTACTCCTCCAATTCCATCTGGCCTATGCTGCACACACATGTGGTTTATTCCAGATGATGAATAATGGTCAGCTGTGGTGTCTGCACACGGTTCCTTACATAATGGACACTGTTCTAGACATCCCCAGGTCTTGTCTAGAATCTGCTGTGGTGGTGAAGCGGTTCCCTCCCATTGGATAGAGTCTTTTGTTTCATTGGTGAATGCCTCTACCAGGTTAGCTTGAACACTTTTATCCAACTGGTCTAGAAGTACCCTTTGCAGATTGCCAAAATCCACCACCTGTAGAGCACTCACATGCTTCAGTGTACTGACTGGTACTGCTATTTCCTCTGAGACTCCCTGACAGAATTTGTCAATCCACAGTGCCATCCTCATGCCACTGTGTTTTTTCACTTCACCAGTTGCATGTGCAACACTTTTTACAATACACCGTATGATCATCCCTATGTGGCTCGTGGTTATTTCTGCATACCTAGACATGCCACTTCCATCTTGTCTCGAAAACATCTTCTCATTTGTGTACTGGGTGATCCACCTCAAAGCAAACTCTTTGGCATTGTTGATGTAAGACTCGTACTCCTTGAAGTTTCCCTTACAGGCCAGATCATCCATCATTTTAACAATCATGTAGTACTTGGTCATCTGGAAGTCTCTGCGAACTTCATCGATGCATTTTAGTGAACTTTCCTTCTTCACTGCTTTCTCAATTATTCCTTTCAGGTGTGTGCATAGGAGGTCACCTGCCATGACTTCTTCAGTGCTCTGTTTCACCATGTTCTTGAAGAAACTCCAGGCTGTTTTCTTGTAGTCTTCTAGCTTCGCTTTTACACCATGTTTCTTGTTGTACTCAAACTGCATCGAGCTGAACACCTGGACACAGTGATGGCTGACGTGAACAGCCAATTTAACGATATATGTAGGTAGAATCTTGAAAGTGCAGTCTTCAGACTCATGTGCATTCCGATTGTAAGTGTCAAATTTCTCCATGAGTATTTTTATGACCTCCGTGCCATATGATCTTTGGAATTTCATGTCTTGACTAGATAGTCTTTTTAAATAACTGCTGATTTCTTGCAAGATGCTGCCAGTCAGTACCACTGTCTTATGTTTGGCCTGTAATTCAGGGTTGTTGGCACCAAACACGCCTTGGATATTTTTCCACAAGGTGGTTTTCAAACTGATGTGATCATGTGCCACATCATTCAGGGTGATGCTGCCTTCCAACGATGTCTGTTTAAGTGGACCGTTCAGAGGATAGCGTTTTAGTTCATCTATTAGGATCTTTCCATGTGCATATAATCTATCGTGAAGGATCTCCTCCATCAGTAGATCCATGCTAAGTTTCTCGTCTGCACTCTTTGTTGCAAGCTCATTCACCATCGGCACCCACATGTAATCAAACTTGTTTGCCAGTTCAGTATCATTCACTTCTTTGCCTTTCAGTTTGTCTGCCAGTTCAACTGCTTTGTTCATGATATGTACGTTATAATTTGACCACTTCTGAGTCTGCAAGATTTCTACTCGGCGTGCTTCTTTGATTGAAAGCAGATCTGTTTTGCCCTCATTTTGTAGTTGCTCAAATGCAAAGTTCAGTTGGTTCAGCTTGGACTGCTGCCATTGGATAATTATTTCCTGGAAGTTGCTCTTCTCGAAGTACTCCCTCAGAACAATATTGATCTTATCAGCTTTTGATGTCAGAACAGCATAGAGATCAACAATGAGGGGCTGAAAGCAATTTTCGAGGTCATCGGTAGTTTCACAGATCTTTAGCATGATCTCAGCCTTCTGTAAGCAGTTCCTCAGTTCATTTTGGAGCTCCCACTCTTGAGAGTAGTATGTGGATTGCAAGTTGTTGTAGGCTTTTACCTCAAGACTGTTGCGGAAGCTGAAGACAAAGTCATCTGCGAGGATCCCATTCCAAAGATCAGTAAGACGAATTGACAGATCTGAAGTTGTCAGAAATGTTGTCTGCCCCTTCACAATGTCTCCCAAAAGGCTTAGCCGGACTGCATCCACCTTCTCACTGTAGCCAGGATTTGCAGGTGCCATGGGTGGATTGCCATGCCACAGATCAGGGAAGTACCAGACGTGCTTCTGGACATCAAAGTTGATAATCTGGGAGAAGCTGTGAATGTCTGCAATGTTCTCACTGTTCGCTGCTTCTTTGGCCATATCATCCAATACTTCCTGTAGTTTCTGACATCCATGCATCATCATTTCTTCTGCATTGGCTGCTGGAACATTCTGATGAACAAATATGCAAGTTTTGTGGTCTTTGATGTGTTTGCTTCTGGTAAGATTCATCCTTAAGAAGGCATGCACTGCAATCTGCAAAATATCTTTCATTTCAGCTGTGTTTTCTCCTTTGAGGTTAACCATGGTCACATCTCCCAGACCAATCACGAGAGTTGCAAGCTCATTATCATAATCGTACTTGAGTTGCCCTAGTTCTGGTGCGCGGAGGCCCTCTGTATCTACAACAACAATGTAATCAAATGGCAGCTCAGCATGGTCATCCACTGGGATGAGTTGCATGTATGCCCCTCTTGTGCATCTACCTGCACTGACGGCAAACTGCAGCCCAAACATGGTGTTCAGAAGTGTAGATTTCCCAGAGCTCTGGATACCTAGGACAGAGAGAACAAAGAGCCTTTTCTCGCCAATAATGTTTCCAAGCTTACTCAGCACTGCGGTCACCCATGAAATAGGGACACTTGATGCGTCTCCATCTACCAACTCTAAGGGACTGCCCTTCATCAGCAGTTTGGCAGCTATTTCTGGCAGATACTCCACAACTGCCCTGGTATCTTTTCCTATTTTGCCACTCTCCTTCACAGCTTCATAAATCTGTCCTAGTTCTCTGAAGAGGTTTTCTAGTCCAAGTGATGCACTGGCTAACTTATTTTCTGCATCATCCACCAGGGGTTTCAATTGATTCATTTTTGCCTTTTCCTGTATCTTCTTGGCCTCCTGAAGCTGGGTCCATAATGTATGATACTGCCTGCGCAGGCATGGCAAGTTGGCTCTCGATATTTCATCCAATAACATGTTCATCCATTTCAGGAAATACAAAACAACATCTGAGTTGTTTTGCAGAGTTGACATAAAGTCCTTGATGAAAGGAGTTAGTCTGTTGTGACATATTTCCACCTGCTCTTCACGAAGTCGGTCCATCTTCTGTTTCGTTTGATCCGCTTGGTATGCTGATGACGACTGTGAGCCCTTTCCACTTGCTCTGTGTTGCTTCTTTAGCAGCTTGCAGTATTCAATCCATTCAGCACCTTGTAGTGGAAGCAGGAGGCTTTTGCAGTCAACAATTGGTTTATTTTTAATTCGGCTGAGAACCTTTTCCGCAAGGACCTTACCTTTAAGGCAGGCTTCATCATCATACTCGTCTATGATGATCCCCTTTTTCTCTGCAAGTCGAACACACTCTTCTATTATCATACCAGAACACCCAGCAATGGCCTCTGACAGCCGTCTTCTAGCTTCAGTCTTGAGCTCACTGGCATTCTTCTGAACCCCTTCGCGGGTGCTGGTTGAAATCATGCGGACCCCTCGCAGAATTTTCTTGCCAACTGCGTCAACACAGGCTTGCCGTTCCACACCCAGTTGCTGTATGCTCTGTTTGTTGTCTCCACTGATCAGAAATAGTATGACTTTTGCACCAGTTTGCAAAATTTCTCGGCATGTGTTGGTGTTAGGGTTTCTTGTCAGGTCTTTCGCAGTGACTATAACAAACACCACTGATGATATTTCCTGCAAAATCTCGATATGTTTCTTCAATGATGAGGCATCTCCCCTCAGATTGAGAACCATTGTTGTGCATGGTAATTGTTTTTTCTCCTTGCCTGCTGTTATGAACCAGGAACATTCCACTAGACCATCAGTCAGTCTTCTGGCTACGGTACCATTGTTGCAATCTTGGTTGAAGAAGGTGTCATGACTGTCATCCCTAAGGATTTTATTAATCAGCTTGGACTTGGACAGTGGTGGCCTGCCCAATCTAACAAACGTCACCAATGGGAAAGCCTTTTCTGTCACTGGCGTCTCTGTAGATTCTTTTTGCTTGGTAAGCCACTGGACTGTTATCGTTCTGAGGGTCCATAGTGACATCATAACATTGCCTGATCCTAGAGGGTACATAAAAGGGATGGCAAGTTTGCAAACATGTCGCAACATGTAAATATTGCCACCAGGACATCCAACGTGTTGAGGTGTGTTGTCTGATCTGCACCATCACTTGTGCTTTGTGGTTCAAGAAGAAAATCATCCAAGCCAAAGTCACCTCCATTATCAGGTATCTCCCCACCCTCTGATTCCTTCACAACTGGCAGAAGTTGGTCTCTTGCATTAAAGTCAATCATAAGGACTTTGTGTATAATCATCCAGGGAAGGTCAAACAGTTTGGGGTGCCTATTAGCCTTTTTAATGACCATGGCATCCAAAAGAGAAATCTTAAATGGATAGTATTCCTCTAAGCCCAGCATCTTCAGGATATCTAAAAATGCACCTTGTACTGCGTGACCAGGTTTGCATATCTTTGTTGGCCCTTGCTCTTGTGCTTTGCTGTAGTGGGAGGCAAATACTTCTTTCAGATCATCTATATCCACTTCACTTTCTTCAACAACTGACATGTTGCCCTTTGCAAGTTCACCAGTAACACGGGTTATCTCAACCCAATTAAAGGGGGAATGGGTGGCATACTTGTTTAGGACCTTGTTTAACTGGGGTGATAACACTTGCCTGAGGCCTTTCATTATCTCAGAGAATTCATCTTCTGATGCTTCTTTGCGTTCATCAAAGAAGCCAGAGGTCAGTGAGGTATGGATAAGAAATGCTTCAAGCTGGATTTTCCCTGTCTTTTTCTGAACTTGAAACTCCTTCCACAACATCTCTATGTACTGGGCAAAATCCTGTAGCTTCTCTAATGTTGGGAGCGTTTCAAACTTCATTGCAAGCCAGTGGTAGTGAAGAGGTAACAGGGTAACTCTCAAAAAGAACACTTCGTGTGACTCACCAGATGACTGTAGATCCTTCAGAAGCTGACCAACACAAAGTGCCAAGTCAACCGTTGCTTCTGCATTGATACTGTCACTCACCTGCGCTTCTCCCTTTATATTCTTTGCATGTTCTATTTGCAATGTTGGTACGAATCTTTTCTTCACATTCCTCATCAGATCAGGTATGCTCTTAACACCAGCGCTAGCCAGTATACGTGGAACGTCCACAGTTTCCGTGTTCACCTCAGCCCACTTCACAATTTTTTGTTTGCCAGCGAACTCCCTGAGTCCAGCAGGATTGATCAGCTTCCTTAACAAAAACCTTATCACAGACACATTATTGGAGTCAAACTTACTTTTCAGTTCCTCGACCTTTCCCAGAAAGCTGCTTATCTGTATCTTCACCTGTTCGACCGTTTTGAGAACCTCTTGGAGATATTCAATGCACCTTTCTGGTAGTAATGGACCAGAATTCCATATGGCAATCTTGTCCATCAGCAGGCCCATTAAATCAAATCCTTTAATGACAGTTTGACCTTGTTCACTGGATCCAAGATAGCCACTACTCTTTTCCCAGACAGTCATCAAGGAAGATGCAAGCTCACATGGCTCCAGGAACTCACCTTCATGGTTGGGAATCAGCTTCCAGATTCCAACAAAATCTCTGGACAATGTTTTACCTCTATCTATGAGAGCCCAGGTGCTATTGCATGTTACAAGACCCATCTTCCACAGTGGTAAGGTACTTACCTCTTGTGGACCACCGTTCTTTGTAGTGTGCAAACAAGTATTTGCCTGTTCTGATTTCTCATAGTCAGCTGTGAAGCTGCCATGAGTTTTCATGTGATCAGCACTAACTGACCCACACACACTGAATCCAACTCCAGAATAGCTGGCTGAAGCATAAGCACTGAGTGCATCTCGCACCATAGACTTTATTTTCTCAGATTTGGACTTGGTCTCGCTTTTGTAGGTAGCTACAAATTTGTTCATCCCACCAAAGTGAAGAACCCCAACATTGATATGTGAACCATAAGATTTGAGGAACTCCTCACATCTTTTGCCCACAAGTTCTGGGTTTTTGCTCGCTACCGAAAGTTTGTCAATGGTCTTAAGCTCCTGCAGAGCTTGTTGGGACAGTTTTAAGCTATATGGGTTCAGCTCACAGGCAGCAGTTGGGACAACAGAGTATATTACCCTTGATTCAAAGTTGGTCTGCTTGTGAGATTCGGACTCTTTTACATCTTCCTTCTCGTGCTTCTTGAAAACCCCAGCCTCAGCTTGGAACCCCCAACCCCCGCCTTTCACAGTTGCAGCAAAACTGTACCCCATTGTATCAAGAAAATGGTGAAAATGGTCAGACTGTGCTTTGGAGGAGAAGTGGACTACATCATCGACCTGCAACATCACAGGGTTCATCAGGTTTATATCAGTTGGTGTACTCAGCACTATGCGTTTTACACAATCATCACTGAAGGCTTCACCCACTAGAATTCCCCTCAAAGCCAGTCCTGCTGAAGCATTGGCCAGAATCTCTGAATCTCTGAATACTGGCCTGCCTTCAGCTAACTTGCCGAGATCCTGCAGGTCAGAGTTCATCTTGCTAATCATGTCATCAAGGCTTTTATCGTCATATTTTTCGACCCATTGTTCTTTGGAAACATTCATCAACTGTCTCAGCTGATCCAGCTTGCTATTCATCATATCATCAGTGTGTTGTATGCCTTTCTGTTTCAGTTCGGCAATATTTCCAAGGAGGTTTTTAGCCTCCTCTAAACTTTGCTTGCTTTGTTTCTGAAGTTTAGCCAAGAAAGCTTCATAGCCTTCCTCGCTGATACCAAAGAATTTTTTGAGTGCTTTCTCTTCCCAGTCATGCCGGACTGCACCCTTCACCTTCTTTAAGCCTTCTGTTTGGAAATGTGCAGTCTGTTCCATTCTGGTTATACCAAGCTTTGTCTTTAAGACATCTGCCCAGTATTCTCCATCCAGGTCTGCCTCAGTGAGTTTGATAAAAATCTGTGATTTAGCATCCTTTTTTGCCTGACTGGATGCTGGTTCACTATTGATACCGAGGGATTTTCTCAAAGCTTTCTTTTCCCACCCTTGTCTGATGGAATCCGTCAGAATTTCCAGGTCTGTTTCATCCAGGTACTGGATTTGGCTTAGAAGGGTAATATTGAGCTTGGTCTTCAGGATGCCTGCCCAGTACTCTGCATCAAGACCAGCCTGACTCAAGTGATCATCCAGCTCTGATCTAGTATATGGTGCTGGAGATGCCATGCTTCTTTCTAAAAATAGAAAAGAATACCAGTTAGATAGAACCCAAACTGATAGTATCAGAAACGTTATACCCATGGCTATAAACAAACAGTGTCAAAGAACAACGTGTTACATTTAACACTCTGAATGACATTGCTAGTTTTCAAAGCAAAATGTGGTTCTAAATGTGGAGTAAGTGAGCACAAGTTTGCAAAGCAGAGCTCAAATATACTAATTTCATAATAATTACATGTATATACATAAAGTTATCTGAGTCATTGCAATTCTAGACATATCGCCACTTATGCTTCTATTTTGTTTACTTTTGCCAACTTTGCTCCACTTTTGTCCCATTTGTTACTCAGGGTTCTCCAAAAGATTTTATCGGTAAATATTCTTTGTATGCAGTTTCGTTATAAATTTCAGCATGAAATTAAACCGCAGTTTTATATCACAGTTAGGTCATCTTGCAAATTGTTTTGTGTGTCCACTTTTAGGGTGGGGAATAATGCCCTGCATATTGATCAAGTTGTGATGACGGTGACAGGGATGGATATGTGTACCCTTTCGTAGTACATGCGAATACATTATGCTTGCCCTCTCCCGGCTAAGTATTCACATTGACTGGAACTAATTACTGTCACCATTACATATAAAACTACATCATAACATAATCACCTAAATGGTGATTAACTTAAGATGGGGGTGAGGGAGTTAGGTGCGTGTACCCTTTCGTAGTACCTGGGAATACTTTACGCCTTGCCCCGTCTAGGCTAAGTGTTCACATTGACAGGTACTACTTACTGTCACCATAACATATAAAAAATATGTTTTAACATAATCACCTTACACAGTGAATAAGTTATACAGGTGACGGAGGATGGGTACTGTATGAACTCTTTCATAGTACCTATGAACACTATCATTGACTTTCCCACTCCCGGCTCAAGTGTTTGCAATAAATGGTACTATTTACTGTCAGCGAATAAAACAATAAGAACAATCCTTAGGTGTGTCAAGCACCATCAGATATCACATCACCCAAGAATTGACAAAGGAGCAGCATTTTTGAACGACTAAGTTCCTAATTAGACTAATTAGAATAATTAAAAAGTTCAGTAGTAATGGAAATTTCACAAATCCCCAAAGAGGTTCTGTGCATTATCTTTAGAACTATCAAACACAGATTCATATGTGATGGCCTTGTTGAGTTATCGTGTTTACAAGGTTTACAAGTCTTCACTTCTATTGACCTTTGACCTCTATAAAAACTAATAGAGATTTTTGAGTATAGAGAATTGAAAAATATGTGATAGCCTTGCAGCGGTGGCAGCTTTTTATGTGTTATCACTCTTTTAAGGATGGCCGCCAAAATGCTTGTTGCCACATATAAGTGGTCATATCTAAGCTCCTAGAGCAGTTAGGACAATGGTTTTGGTGTCTATGACTAGGTTTGAGGGTCAACAATTTCATTTCTGTCTTTACCTAAATCATCAAAGCCTTGCTTTATATTGAAATCCAAGATGGCCGACAAAATGGCTGCCACCACATAGGAGCCATGTTTAAACTTGATAGCAATAGATTCCTTTAGGTCATCAGCCTGGGGGGTTGGTCGGTATCAAATGAGGGAAATGAGACAGATTTTGGTGTCTATAACTAGGTATGAGGGGTCAACAATTTAATTTCTGTCTTTAGGCCTACCTAAAACACCAATTTCTTTATTTAAATTGAAATCTAAGATTACCACTAAATCGCTACATACTAGTAGCTATGTTTAAGCTCCTAGAGCAGTTATGACATTGATTTTGGTGTTTATGACTATGACTTATGACTTATGACGATGTAAGGAATGAAACCATTTTGGTGGACTTAAACATATGAAAAATTCAACAATGATGTGAATGATAATGCTATATCGTCATACACAATCAACTACAGCGGTTTCATTGAGATCATCCGAATACTGAACACGTTTGATATTCTCGGAGGAGCAACAGGCCTCAGCCAGAGAACTTTATTTCCAGCCGCTTTCAAGCATTATGTCTTCGCGACTATTGCATTAAACAATTATAAAAGGATGGTCACATTGATTTAATGACATAACGGTCGAGTTGAAAGTATATAGACCACACCCCACTCCAGATCAGATTTTTAAACAAAAGCAGAGAATCAGTAAATATTGAGCTGGAGCTGGAGGTCTATTTAGCCAATACACATGTAGGCCCACATCCCATACTAACCAGTAAGTTGCCTGCAACAAAAACAGTGGCGTAGATCATTGTACGACAAACATGTCCATACGGCCAGACTTCTACAAGCTGGACTGGTTTAATATCACAATTAATCACAAACTAGTAGTTGAAATCACGGAACAGTCAGAAAAACAATCTGTGCATACATTTGTGGTAGTCATCAATTATGATCTATACAAGAGCCATTGAAAATGAACGCATTTCTAACGTATTATTAAGGATGGGGACAGTCCACACCATTATAAATGCCTTGCATGTTGGTTTAAAAGACATGTAGCCGGGGGTCCATCAATAGGAACCTTGATGGTAAACAGTACACTCGTGCTATCAGGGCCCACAAGTGCATATATGAAGCCATGACGAGACAACATTCTTACTTAGACAAGTGAGGTGAGCAATATGACTGACGGTTTGAATCAACAACCTCCTACAGAGAGCACTCTTAGCCGAGTTGATAATTTTGTTGATGAACTTTCCACGAACACAACCCATGAATGCAGGAGAGAGCTATCGGGATGACATATATAGACATGGCAGGAGGTATCTTACTTCTGCGTGTTTTTCATGAGGGCCACTGAGATTTGCACCACAATTCCATTCCATGCTCAGATGACACATCTCTCTGAGAATAACCCTAATGCGTATCAAACCTTCAAGGAAAGCCAATTTTAGGTGCAGATGGCCAGCAAAAAACCCTTTGAGCGGATTCCTGTGGACCAGACTACCGAGGAAAATTGAGTCTATCACAAGGTACAATATAACAGTCAA
>JAODAF010119595.1:0-10590 GCA_027574765.1 Molpadia intermedia | reverse complement strand
CAAAGATTACAGCATGTCCTTTGACAAAAACATCTCATTGCAGGGATGTGACATTCAAGCAAATGATACTTAGCCTACCACTTAACCATATGGAGTTTAGCCTAAGCTTTACAATGTAGGATGTTCCACTTTTTTGTTGTGATTTACTTGTCATACTTGCATCTACTTCCTTGGGGATATTTCCAAAATAGGGACAAGATTCAGGTTCAGATATAATTAACAGATTCCACTATACCTACCAAAGATAAATGTCTTCTGTTAGAGAAACAGCAGACCAATGTTTGATTAGTTCTATTTGAATGTTTATATTGGCAAACATTGCAGTCATACTATGGGAGTCATAACATGAGTGACAGTATGTGAAACTCCCATTCATCATCGATAGGTATATGACATTGAATTATTGATCCGATCAAAACATCCTCCCAGTATAGCCACTCCTTGAACATGATTGATACGCCTACAGTAAAACACTGGTATCATATCTCCTAACCTACACGGCAGGTGAACATTGCGGCGCCTTCTTCAGATTTGTTGTTTGCGCTTCAGAAAGGTTAGGCTTTGATAATAGAAACAAATTGTAGCCTAGAGAAAAACTTGTGTAGAAATATAAAATAAAAAGAATAGAATGATAGACCTACAGTATAAAACACTATAAATAGAGTTAAACCTTTGTATCATATCTCGATCATCCTAGCTGGCACGGCAGGTGAATATTACAGCCTTCTTCAGATTAATTGTTGGCTCTCCAGAAAGGTTAGGCTTTATAATGAAAACAAATAGTAGCCTAAAGAAACACAAAGTCAGAAAGTAATAAAACCGAAAAATATGATAAACCTAAGTTAAGAAACTTGTGTTTATTTCTCCTACCCTGGTGAACATAATTTTGCATTCTTCAGATTATTGTTAATACATGCTTCAGAGAGTTATAGGCTTTAATATTTACAGTGCTTACTAGTACTTACCCTGCTCACATCCATATAGCATATTCTTACCTAACTAGCCTATTTACGGAAAGAAGAATGGGCACACTCCCTGTATTATGGGTCCCTGACCCCTTACCCACAATGCCTTAGACGCCATCTTTCTTCCTTCCTTCTGCCTATTACGGATTACGCACATAAATTCTAGCCTCTGAAAATTACGATTTCACTCGGATTTTACCGTGGGATTTTTGGACTACGAGTTCTGCCATAACTTCGGACCTTGAGTGGACCTTAGAAGGGAAAAGAGGCGAAAAAACCATAAGTATCGTTTTTCATAATAAAGTTAGGCTGTCCTTGGACGGTGGCTTCGTAAAAAAGCCTTTACCCTAGCCTAACACACACACTGTTGCGTGTGTAGGCACACTCACGACTGACTGTTTTGTCGGTCTCACACTTACTAGTATAATTACACTGAGTTGTTCATATTATTATTACTAGTTGTTATTGTTATTGCCTGTTACGAATATCGTTTTTGCCTGCTACTATTATTGTATTTAGTGTGTTGTTCTAGCTAGTACTACGTCGGCTTTTCCTTCGTAGTACTTGTCATATTACATATTACTTGTTCACGCATTGCATGCAGTGCATCACAAACACACTACATAGTTCTCTGTCCACCCTCCCATCAGGCATAGTTTAAGCCCCCAAATTCTTGCTATGTCTAGGACTCCCCGTGGCAATCCCTGCTGTGGGGCTTGTTCCTTGTTCCGCACTGGGCGGGACTGGGACACCCATGACATCTGCCCCTCGTGCCGTTCCTGCAGA
Source organism: Molpadia intermedia (assembly GCA_027574765.1). Lineage (NCBI taxonomy): Eukaryota > Metazoa > Echinodermata > Holothuroidea > Molpadida > Molpadiidae > Molpadia > Molpadia intermedia. The sequence goes on along the minus strand of JAODAF010119595.1, from coordinate 8,839 downwards.
AGGGCAGCACCGTGCGAGGTTTGCCTCGGCTTCATGACGGAACAGTGGCTTGAGATAGGATCTTGGGTGCGTTTTTAAATTCTTAAAGAATTCTATGTTTACAGAGCTTTGAAATTAGAGGAATTTAAAATTATCTGATCATTAAAAAATTGTCCTTTCTTTGTCTTCTTTATGTAAATTGCACAGTGACCCTACATAAATCAAACTTCTTTACTCCATGTCTGCTCTCTCGCCATATCAAACCCCGCAAGCATCACGTCATTGACAGTCCTACATTGATAGCATATACAGTACACAGCCATAGTGGTCACTAGTACAGTACATACCTAGATACACAAATATTTATATGGAAGGCTTGTAGTGTGCAAGGTCAATGTAAGATCCACACATAATAACAGACCAGATAGTAAGACGCAACATCATTGGTCTAAAGAAGTACATCTACTAGGTGTGGCTTAGTTCAGGTGACTGAACCAGCCTTAACTTGTTGTGTGCGAGCGCACCATCAACTAGCCAGGAAAAAGAATTCACTTCTTACACACCATGATCCAGCAAGCTAAGTCATGCCAAACTTTCAGTACAAGAGCAGCAACCAAGTGTCCCTGGGACCAGTAGTAGACAAAAGTGGGCCAATTAAGTTCCGGCAAAAATTTAACTTTAGCTGAAACTTTTGAAAGAAGTGCTCAATACAGCCGCAATATAGTAACAATTAAGACTCAGACGGATGCAGTTGCAACATGCACAGCAAAGGACAACATGCCCTTGTATAAAAGTGTTGATGAGGCTGGGTTTAAGAAAAACATTGTCAACATGCCTTCGACGGGCAATATGAACTACTGTAAAGGAAATATTTTTCCAATGAAGTAATTCCTTGAAAGTACAAAGAAATTCAAGCCCGTGTAGCCAAAGAGATATAGCCTATAGTAAGTAACCTTATATTTGTAGCACCATTCATTTTGCTTCGAATGGCCGGAAGCATGTGAGACGCTCTCTAGGAGTAACATATACCAGCGAACCACACAAGGGAAAATATTTCTATTGCAATGCAACAGATTTTTGATGAGTGGAAACCTGACTCTAAGAAGTTATCATGCATAACAACGGACAGTGCAGTAAAGATGATAGCAGCGTTTAAATTAATACAAGAGCACAGGCACTATGGTTCCTAGCTTGCTTAATGGAATATCAACATTTCAATGAAGTATTGTATGTCATCACCCAACATCTTAAACTACTGTATACTAGGTATAGCCAATTTCTAATCAGACGAGGGAGATATTGGTGGCCAAGTGAAGGACAAAAGCAACCATCTGGAGCAACCATCTGGAGTTCCTCCAGACAATTCTGGGCAACCTGAAGCCGCATCTTGCACACCACCATCCAGCAAGTCGTGCCATTGAAACTTTCAGTACAAGAGCAGCAACCCAATTGTCCCTGGGACCAGTAGTAGACAAAGTGGGCCAAGTTCCGGCAAAAATTTAACTTTGGCAGAAACTTTTGAAAGAAGTGCTCAATATAGCCACAATAGCTAGTAACAGGTGGAAGACCCTGATGGATGCAGTTGCAACATGCATAGTAAAGGATAAAATGCCTGTATAGTATCGATAATGCTGGGTTTAGAAAAATGTTGTCAACATTCGACAGGCAATACGAACTACCGTAAAGAAAATATATTTCCAAGAAGTAATTCCTCAAAAGTACAAAGAAGTTCAAAGACACCCCAAAATTGTCGAGCGATATGGAGAGGCTCTTGGTAAAGAGAGGGCGCAATTGACAACCGAAAAAGTTGATGCTTGGTTTGATGACTTTTATAAATACATAACAGATGATCTAGGTGGCACAGGCAAAAATGTATTAGATGACCCCACTCGTATTTTCAACTATGATGAGAGTGGCTTAATTTCCACTCTCGGGAAAGGCAGAAAAGGTCCTCATCCCTAAGGGATGCCGAAACGTTTATCAACAATCAAATTAGAGAGATTATTAGATGGACTGTGTAACAATAGTCTCACATGGCAGGAAGTGCAAAAGAAATCTACTATTCAAAGGTAAATATATAATATTCACAACTATGTGAGAATTACCTGAGTCAATGACACCATTATACCCAGTAATAGTGATATAAAAGGCAGCAGCAGTCTCCAGTTGTCATGGGCCTATATGGACATGGACTAAATTAATATATTATTTTTCACAAAAACGATCTGTATCATGTACTCTTTATGGTTGACCGTTTAACAGTAAAATAATGCAATTTATTATCCACATGGGATTGGTATAGAGATGGTCTTCTTTGTCTAACTGTTTCTGTAGAGAGATGAATCATTACAAAATGATATACACCCTGGATAGTGGATTGGGGTTCTGTTTTATGGAAAGTCCTATTTGGGCTGGAAGGAAGGAAAAATTGAGACCCAATTTTTGACAGGCAGAGTTAGTGGGAAAATAAAAAGAAGAGATATTCAACTTGTTGATGCAAAGTTTGTAATAAGCAAAGTCAACAAAATTTAATGTAAGAATGAATCATATTCACTAGTATACTGTAACAAGTGAAGAGCTTCACATTTTTGGAAGAAAAATTTCAGTTGTATGAAGCTAAATATTTGTAAATCATTTCTTTCATTGAATTTTGATAACACTCATACTGCTTTAAGTAGCAACATAAATGTGTTCAATGTCATTACTGTGATGTATCTGCCTGTGTGTGTTGTGCATACAGATTGTGTTACCGGGTATTAATAGCTCAACAAGTAAAGATGAGCCAGAGTACTTGTATTTGTTGATTGTCAGTCATGACTTAAAGTTGCTTGTGAGTTCATTATTGACTCTGACATAGAGGTGACAACGCCATGGCTAACTGGTCTTTAACACTGTACTGCTAGAAGAAGATCACAATGAAATGGTCCAAAAGATGTTTTAAATACTGTACAAACCTGGGCATGCCTATATTTTATTTCAAGTAAGTATCATATGCTTTTCTATTGCAGCATAATGAATTGATAATAAACATAACCATTTATGATATTATGTGTGTATGGTAAAATTTAATTAATTAAATGTCATTTGTCATGTTTTTGGATGGACTTAACTCCCTCCCATTTTAATGAGTACTTCGTATATTGTATATTTCTCAATTTTAAACAATTATTTTAGGAAGTAAATGTTATTTGAAAAGTACAAATTCTTATTTTAAAAAGCGGTCAGCAGTTGAAAAACAATGCAAAGTATGGAGAGACACCAAGCATAGACACAGACAACAACTGTCAGCACAAAAGAAACTTTGAATTAGGGAACAAGATGCCAGATGTAAAGCAGCAAAATGACTACAACTAAGGCAACAGCAAAACCAAGCAATCCCAAGTATGCATGTAAGCGGTTTTTCATCGCGTAAATCCATGTGGAATGCCACTTCACGTGCATGTTCAAATCTCCCAACATCTCCTGAGAAATTTGCCACCGTTGTGGAAAACCTGTTAAGTAACTCCACACCAAGAAAGAGGATTCATTCCATTTGCACAAAAGGCCAGAATATACTTGGAATGACTACCATTGTAAAGTCAATGAAAAATTCAAAAGAAGGAATCATGCCAAACTACTGGTACAAGCAGCAAAGAAAATTAAGCAGAGGGCAACGACAAGACTGCTTTATAGCTAGTCTAAACCGTAAAACGGTATATTATTGTTATAAAGTTTTCAGCTTCTTCCCAGCTTCCATGCTCTAGCTTACTGGCTGTGACTCAACCATCAGCTTCAGAGGAAGAGGAAGAGGAAAAGTCAAGGCCTGGCAGATCCTTACAGAAGAAGCAGATCAATTTCAAGCCATTCAGGGTCTCGGAGATGATATCCATATTACTGATACGTGCAAGGAGCAGTGGAACTGTTTGTTGAAGGGATGGGGATATCAATTATCTGAGGTATCAATTTTTCTGTCAGAATGATGACATACGGTACCTCCAATAAAGGACAGTTTGATACAGCACACCAAGAGGGATGCAGGCTATCAACTCTTTTATTTAGAAGAAAGCTAAACCACACATTCGTTCACCTGAAGGCCATGGATGGCACCATGCATTGCTCAAACATTGATGACCAATTAAGCCTGTTGCACCCAGTTAGAATTGGTCAGGTGTAGCTGTACAACTGTGCAAAATATCACATGCCATGCACTCAAGCATGTAACTGTACAGAAACTGATAACTGTCAAAACCCAAGCAAAATGATCACAGATAAAGCCGACAGATGATGATTATTGACCTTGATTCTAGCACTTTCGACCTCACAGTCACTCTGATTAATGTATATTTAACATAAAATAATTAAAGAAAATATCTTTTTCTTATGTTGTGCCTATATAGAAAGTCAAGTTTCCAGAGAGGTAATGTGGTAAATATGTATATTACTATAATATTGGCCACTTGATATTTCAGACAATATAGAATTTATGAGGGGCATGCAGGGCACTTTGAACACTAGAAACCGGCTAGGGTCCTAGGCTATATGCCCAGTGCTAGGTACATGTCCGGAGCCACAATACACTGTTTTTGACCACAAACTTCTGTTTAAACTGGACATTTTAATTACAAACTCCCTACACTAAAATCCCAATTAAGCCAGCGTAGCCACAAAGGACATGTCTATTTGTAGGCCAACTTTAGACATTTTCTGAGAAAATCATTATGGTTCATGCGCTTCTAATTATATATCCCTTTTAAACTAAAGGAAATGATATCAATGGATGTTGGAAATAATTAGGTGCTTAAAATTGTAACTGAAGCAGTATTGTATATGTTTAACAGATGACAGAAACTTCCTGAAAGAAGAGCAGGCAAAAATGGAGACAGAGTTGATGGAAGTGAGTGTAGATGCTGAAGCCGAAGCTGCGCCTGATTGCACGACATCAAGATGGGAAAGAAAATATCTGCCTTCAAGATTCCACTGAACTGGATGTTGAGGAGCCTGATATAATTAAAGAAGACTACAAAATTAGCTGACACAGAAAAGGTTGTTGTTCCTGTTGCAAAGAAGGCCAACGGTTTGGCTGCACAAAGGTGGCAGCACAAAGGACCTTTAAACTGAACATTGGATCCCAAATATCAGCTTGCAAGTGAACTGGCCATGTCTCGCACATACATGTACATCCCTAAGTTATACAATGTCACATGCGATAGGGTTTTGCAGCGTCTGAGGGGAGTAAAGAACTTCGCAGCCACCACAGACATGTGGTCATCTCACGGAATGATGCCATATATGGGGTATTTGGTTCATTTTATTGATGATGACTGGAAACTTCAACATATTGATTTGGGAACACGCTTTTCCAAGCGACCACGCTGCAGATAACATAGGTGAAGCTATGAAGGATATGCTTGACCAATGGCAACTGGACGCATCTCAACAGATTTGCATCACCACCAATAATGGATCTAATGTTATCAAAGCCGTCAGAGATCTAAGGTGGCCACACCTTAATACATGTTATGGTCATAACCTGCACCTTGGAATAACAAAATCTTATTCAGCTAACAACCACCCAGCGATTCATAGGCAAGTCTCCTGGTCTGGCACATAATTTAGTGGCCAAATTCCACACCAGCTGGAAGAAGAAACGTGACCTTCATGCCGCTCAAGGGAAAAACGGAAAAGAGCCGAAGTCCTTAATTTCGGTAAGTAAAATATGCCCTTAATAAAAAAAATATTCATTTTATTATTTCTATGAACTGTGACGCACTACGACGCATGCAGAAACCTAAAATAATTGAAAAAATAAAAGGTCCATTTAGTATCTAAATTAGAGTAAGACTTGGAGAATATAGGCCACTACCATTTGAAGGATTCAGCTTGTGGAGGTAGGCCTATATGAATACAACTGACCCCACTGAAAATTGAGAAAATATTAAAAAGTTGAATGTAATACTACGATGATGCAACAATTTTTATATTTTTGAACTCACGGTTTGATATAAGCTAAAAGGTGAATTTTATTTCGTGAATTCTAGGATTGCATAACCAGGTGGGGATCAACCCAGGCAATGTTGAAACGCATACTAGAATACGAAGATGAAATAAAAGAGTTGATTGTGCTTGGTGACCGTGGCATCAACGCCCATTTGGCGCCAAAGTGGCAAGACATCCATGTGTTTGAGGTGCTCAACAGCGTGATGGAGCCTCTTGTTGAATTGACAGACATCATGTCTGGCAGAAAGTACATTGGACTTGGAACTTGGAAAACGAGGTCTTAGATCAGCAAAATCCTGAAGGTAAACGAGTCCCCTGAAGATGATGTAATCAGAAATTATTTATGTATACCATTTAGTTTGTTTCACTATTAACTCGGTTTCACTATTAGCACTGCCAAGTAGGCCTCTATGCAGTTTTTCATCACGTAAATCCTTGTGGAATGCCATGTCAAGTGCATGTTCAAATCTCCCAACATCTCCTGAGAAAATTGCCAAAAATTTTCCCAGTGATATGGGGGAGGAGTCTATTTGGGAGTTTTTTAAAAATAAAAGGTTCTTAGATGCGATCTGGTGCCATATGTTTTGCCAGTTTCATCATATCATATCTGATTCTTTTACATATTGGTGGGGCCAAGTACTGAAGTACCCAATTCACCTGACTGGCGTCCCTTTTACCCCGATTATCCCTACTTTTTTCTCAAATATCCCGCTAGCCATAGCAATCATTGAATAGTTTTAATGTGCATATTTCTTTCCTAACTACAGCCCACAGTATAGAGCTGGTTAAGGGGTATGGCTGCTTCATAACCAGAGAGCAGCTGGACCATGTTGTCATGACAACTGTGGGACGAAAACCTGAAGTCATTGTCAGGCGACTTCTAGATACTGTTTTCACCAGGAAGGAGTTGCTGGAAGGTTGTGCTTTCGGGCACCAGCTGAAGAAAACAAAGACAAAATCAGGGATCAGGAGTATCCCTTTGGATAAGAAGCGACTTGATGCTCTCAAAGGTGCAATGCTAAATCCGTTATCTGCTTTTTTTTATGTGAGGTTTCGTGAACCAAACTTACTGTCTGTGGAAATCTGCAAATTTTGTGAAATTCTGTGCATAACATATTCCAATGATTACTAATTTTCCCTGGGTCCTATGTACAGCTGCAGATACGAGTGAAGAATATTCCTATGATGATGCATATTTTATATTCATAGTATATAGCCAATGTTAATAATTATACTGGTCCCACTGAGATACCATTAGTTTAACCCATGTTTCTTCCGCCAGACTTACACGATGGCCGAAAATGGGGATTCTTATTCGGTGGAATATAGGTGCAAGATTTGCAAAAGAAGAGTTTTCGGCCTGTCTCATTTGAAGAGCCACCTGGCCAGTGACCACCAGGCAGCCCGGTTTCGGTGCCATTACTGTCCATATAGTACGGACCGAAGAAACAATCTGTTTAGGCACCAGGGGAAATGCGGCTGTCGAGAGACCAAATGACCGAGGATGGAAATTTCAACGGAGACGGTCTCTGAGGAAAGTTTCGGTCCTGACGGGAAGCCCCTACAAAGACCCATCAGGAGGGCGCCATACATGGATGAATTCATGTATGCACCACGCTTGGACCATTTGCCGTCTCCTACTCCTACCTTAGATACCCCACCAGACGATAACCCAGTTAATGTGACACCAACACCACTTACCATTCCAGATACCCCACCAGACGATAACCCAGTTACGATGACACTAATCCCACTTACCGTTCCAGATACCCCACCAGCTAATGATGACCCAATCATGAGTCCCACGAGCCCCGGCCCTGAGACTGTAGCCACAACCAAATGTATAGATATTCCGTTGTTATCATCGGCTCCTCTCCCTGATCCACGGCTCTTTAACGACCCTTGTACCATTTCCGACCCCAATACCACCGCGGGAAAGGCGATAACGGAAATCCGTAAGCGTTCGAAGGAATTGCCCGTCGAGAACACCACCTGCCAGTGGAAGGTACTTCGAATCTCTGAAGGAACGACACATGTATTTACGACAGAAACGGCCATCCACCCCGATGGGACTTTGTACAGAATTACAAAAGAGGAATTTCGGAACTAAATTTTAATAACTGTATATTATGTATTTGCATTTTATTTTCTTTGTACTTTATTTGATGTTGCCCAACTTATGTTTGATTGAAAACAATTGAATATCTTATTTTATTATATAAGGATGATATGTCGTCACAATTTCGTAAATCATAATGCAGGCCTCTTTAATCTAAGCGTATGAGTCAATACCCGCACGTGGTTTGACCCATGATAATTTAGTTACGGTAGCGCGCAAATTATATACGCCTTATATGTACGCCTTTCAGTAACTTTGAGACGACATATGACCTTTTATGTTATTTAGTTGAGCTATCAATATCATCTTATTTGTTTTATACGAAATGAGTGGGATCATTTGTTCTTATTAGGCGGGGTGGTGTAACGGAAATGCAATGTCCGAAATAGCGCCATCTAACCTACTGTAAACTTTCCACTTATCACCTAAGCTATATGAAACCAATGTCCTTGGATAAGTTAGGGTCAAATATTTGATCCCTGTAAGAGCTCTGTGAGCTGGGAATTGATTGAGCGTAGAGAGCATTCGCTTTTAGTTGTTTTGTAACTAAAGAAAGTTTGTATATGAAATATTGTCAGTTTGAGAAGTGGGGTACGGTTGAGATAGGACATCTTGGTAATACCCTGGGAAGGAACCCTGATAGAAGGTGTGTACCCCTTTGTCAAATCAAAATACAGTAAAACAGATAGCATTTTAAATAAAAGCTCGGGATTTGGGGGGAACGGCCACTCCCCGATCTGACATTCTCTCTTGAAGAACATTTAT
>JAODAF010119484.1:0-10591 GCA_027574765.1 Molpadia intermedia | reverse complement strand
GGGCCCCCCTAAACGTACACCCCCCCACAACATCCCCCCCCCCCCCCCCCAGTCACTTGGTTCAAGCTATCAAATCATTGCAGACCATCAGTTACTCAATGGTAGAGGTTAAAGGTCATTTGAGGTCAACATAGTTCATATTACAAAAGCATTGTAACAAGGTTTAATCAATATTGCCAATCTGGATTAACCTCATAGTTGATATATGTGTGTTGTTTTAATTAAATACAAGAACTCTTTGTGTCTGGTGAAGATCAAAACTAATTTAAGGTAAAGAGAGCTCAAATTGCACAAAAAAGTATCAGGCTCCTTTAATAATGCCAATTTTGATTATTTATTCTTTTTCTAATGTGTAGGTTGCTTAAATTGAGTACAAAAGCCTGTTGCTGTTTGGAAGAGGTCAAAAGTCACATAAGGTCAAATTTCAAAAACATTGTAATCAAACTGCTAACTTGGGTTAAGTTAGTACACCTGTTTGAACAGGCTTATAATAAATGAAAACATTGTAATCAAGTCAATGACTTGTATAGGGTCTAGCAATTTAAGCAGTGAAGAAAAATTGTAAAATTAAGACAAAATACTGCAATTTTGAAGTTTTACAGCAAGGAATCTCAAAGCTCTCTAGTCATTAATTATATGTCATATACTAATTTTGCTGATTTTCGGATCTGGTTTGCAGTGGCTACAAAGGCAAACTTTTGTCATGACATACTTTTTAGACAACAAGTTTATCTATTGCTTCTTTCTTTATCCCAAGGTGGTTTAGAGAACTCTGCCCTCGTCACAACAATACTGATTCTGTTCCAGGTCCTTCGCTCATCAGTTCACAAACCAGGGTCACACCAAAACTGCTCCGGATGACCTGGGAGGGGTACCCCCTTCATCACACATCTAAACATGGATGGGGATTCCTGGTACCCAAAGATAAGCAGGCTTGTGAGGAACTAGCAGAAGATGGTGTGAATGAAGTCAACTTTGAATGTGATGCTACCAGGACAAATACATCCCAGGAAAACACAGCACAGGAACATTCCATTGGACCAAATTTTCCAATCAGGTTTGATGATTTTTGCCAATGTTATTACTGGGATTTCAGGTGTCAGTTCTTGTTTAGTTAGCCCTTTCTGTTACAAACAATTTTGAGAGCACAAAACCATATCAAAAGTCGATTCAGTTTTGAGAGCAACTGGATTGACTGTTGATCCAGTTTTGAGAGCACAAAACTGGGTTAAAGTCAATCCAGTTTTGAGAGCAACTGGATTGACTGTTGATCCAGTCTTGAGAGCACAAAACTGGGTTAAAAGTCAATCCAGTTTTGAGAGCAACTGGATTGACTGTTGATCCAGTTTTGAGAGCACAAAACTGGGTTATAGTCAATCCAGTTTTGAGAGCAACTGGATTGACTGTTGATCCAGTTTTGAGAGCACAAAACTGGGTTAAATCTATCCAGTTTTGAGAGCAACTGGATTGACTGTTGATCCAGTTTTGAGAGCACAAAACTGAATTGACTGTTGATCCATCGGTAGGCCATTGATCACATCATAGCAATCGCAGGACACCTCTACGCCGAACTGCTAAAAAAACTGGGTTGCTCCTTTAGTTTTAAGCTTTGCGTGAATCTGTAAAGATGTGTGTATCTTCTGCACTCCTGTATTCACTGAAGCGGTCGAGTCAGTACAGGGATGGTTAACCAATACTCTGATACACTGAACGTGTATCGATGACATCATTGCTATCACAAATATCTACAGTACAACACTACCATGAATTTCACACTTTTGGATTCAATGCTAACGGCAGCATTAAAACCTATACAGTATACATTCAAGTTGGCATGCATATGTGTGTGTGATGCCTGAGCTTGTAAACATGTTGTGTGTCTCTTGAATATTAGAAGTAGGCAGGACCTAATGCAAAATTAATTAAAATGTCAATAACTTTGCAACCAACTATCTTATTTAATACTTGATATGGTCATGTCAGGTGATGGTAGGTACATGCTCATGTAATCAATAAATGGGTAGGCAACATTAGTAGTGTGCAACTGAAATTTATGTGACATAAATAATTTGCTAGGTTACATTGTAACAAACTGGGTATGGTGTTTGCATTGCACTAAGTAGTGGTTTCCCCCAAATAATAGACTTGATTGTTTCAGTCTATGGAAGAGAGTAAAATACACACACATCTTTACAGGGTTGATGCAAACTCAAAATTAAAAGTAGGAGCCTGGTTTTTATTCAGAAATCCAGTAATTTCTGTCGCATGATCAACAGTTTTACAGATACCGCGTCGGACTACGCTATTTCTAGATTTCCCCTGACCATTGATCCAGTTTTGCACCATCGAAACTGCCTGGTACAGGAAGGGTTTTCCATGACTTTAATAGTAATAGTGCTCCACCATGTCTCAAGGGGGACATAGTATTGTTTTGCTCCCCTGGCAATGGCACCAAGCCAGCAACTGGGTGCAGCTTTCCATGGCACTACGCAGTTAATAGGCTCAAGGAGAATGCTTTGGAGATTGGTTTGTTTAGATTTCACACACTCATCATTCATCATATGCAGGAAATTATAGCATAAGATGAAATAAGTCTTAAGAGTTCTTTTGAATGTTAAGAAATTGTACAGGTTCGCAGGTGATCAGATCAGTGGTTCCATAAAGTTGTAGAATACTATACTGACCTGTGACCATTCCCACTATTTTACATACTTAATGCATAGTTGAGTATACATGATGTGTTGATACAACATTTAATGAAGTTGTCATGTAGTGACATTTTGCCTATTTCTGTTTCTACTTGATATAGTCAAAGTATGGGTTTTCATTTTTTTAATTAAAACATAATATATTTCATACCATGATTTATTTTATTTACAGATCACTAATAGCTCTCCTTGAAGCAAGAGAAGTAGTGTCAACAGTCCAACAAGAGGTATATGCTAAAAATGTGTTTTTTTATTTAAATTATCGTACAAGTAATGTCTGACAACAAATTTGGAATTGTTCATATATAATATTGTTGTCTGAAAATGTTGACTTCGATTTTCCTTTCAAAAATGATTTTATAACTTGTTCAACATTTCTACTAGTCATTTATCTGTTTGAAACAAATTTCATAAGAAGTCATTCCATAGGTTTTAAGACTTGTTTTTATGCTCTTAAACATGCTTATGGCAGAATACACTATAGTTAACAGTGTCATTAATCACACAATCACTGAAGGAAGTTTAATTAAGAAGAAATTAAAAAGTATTATAGAAGAATGTCTTTTAATTTTTTGAGTGCTCTTAAAATTTGAGATTGAACTTTCAACGACCAGCTTTTTTGACCAGCCAAAGAAAAGTCACAATGATCATCTTACCAAGACCCAGAACTTTGTTTGTTAACTTTCTCGTCAATTTTCTGAGGGGTTCAGAAGAAGAAAAACACTACATTTTGTAATAAATAACACTATACAACAAATATTTCACACAAGATTTGTTTCATCGTCAAAGATCAAATGTCTTAATATTCTAGTCAATTTTGTAAAAAATACTTTTTTATTTGCGAACTGTCTGAATCAAGTAAAGATTCCTAAAACATGGTTGGCTGACAGACAATGAGTATCTTGTATGATATGCAACCTTAATTTGTAAAGGGGGAATATTCCCCATCCCCCATGATATGAGCCATGTATATAAAATTGGTGGCAAAGTGGATTTTGCTGCACAAAATATATGGCTATATATGTACCCCCAAATTTGGATTGTACCTTTCCAATCCCCAGGCCACATGCCAGGTTTAATTTTTCTTGAAAGTGTAATATTAGTGGTTGACTGGTTTCTTTACTATTTCATAGAACGCTGCAAAGTCTACCGATATATCTGGAGATGAACCCTGTAGAGAATCGGGGAGAAATAACCGTGGACCTCTTAGACAGGGAAGGTACCCTTGCAAGGATGTCATAGTGAATGGATGCTGGTTCTATAAACTTCCTCATAAGGTAGAAATATTCTTTAGATGTTATGAATTTCAGTAAAGTAACCTTAACCCAATTATGTGTGAATGATAACTACATTCCTATAAACACAGGAAATAGCAAGTTCCAAGGTATGCCTATATATATGTCATATGTCTTAACCATAATGAACATGTAAACCCCCCAAGCAGCACAACCACTAGTAGCTACATAGTCCATTAGTCAGTCATGTTCTTCTACTGGACCCCTTAACCCTTCAACTACCAATGGGGCTGTATACGACCCCGGGTCGTCACAGGGCGACTGAGGGTGCTATTCCATTAGGAACCCGACTAGTCCGGGGTTACGTAATAGTTTCACGCTCTGGGCAACCCGGGTACATGCTCGAAAAAGCCGGTAAGTAGCACAGTGACGAGCGCCGCATCAACAAGTATTAAGACGTGTTGCACTGTAGATATAGCATGGTACATAAATGGTTAAGCTATTAGTGTGTTGTATCGTTTACTGTAAAATGTTTCTGTTGTATGTGTGTGTGTTTTTAATAACATTTTTCTTTTATCATGATTCAATTAAATTTATTTCTTTTTTTAATGTATCAGAACAAATTTATTCCAACAAACAATGTAAATGAAACAAATTCATTAAGAACGACAAAATAACCAAAAATAACAATTCAATTAGAAGTAAAAATGAATACTCACTAGTCTCCACGATGGTAGTTTGATGTATATTATATGCCTTTTGGTCACTTTTCAAGGATGGTTATGAAGCTAATGTGGGAAATCCCCTGGCCAAAGATTTCCTGAACAAAATTGAAGATGGCACGATGAGCTCAGAAGGAGGCATCGAGGCTAACAAGATCCTAGAGATTAATAAACTCATCTCATCATGGCGGAATTCCAGCAAAAGAATCACGTAAGTTTTTTTCGGAAAATCAAGCAATTCTTTTGACATCGTTAACAGTAGTATATTCATTCCCATGGGTGAGATGTTCTTTTGATATTGTTGACATTAGTACAGTCATTCCCAGGGGTGAGTTGTTCTTTTGATGTTGTTGACATTAGTACAGCCATTCCCAAGGGTGAGATTTTTTTTACATTAGTACATTCATTTGCAAGGGTGAGATGTTGTTTTGACTTTATTGACAGTAATATACAGTCTTCATATGACCATAACACAATACTATTAAGAAGAATTTGATTCATGTAGACAACTTAACATGGTTTTGTACACTACATTTATTGGTTACGATATTGGACATGAATGCTGTAAAGTCACGAAAAGCAAAACAAGGTTTTCTTCGCATACTGTAACTTGCAACAACTGAGGTATGAAGAATTGCAGAAATATCCATGCATATATTTGGAATTTAGCTTTTCAATACTTCAGCAATGTGGTCAGCTTAATTCACAGGGCTCGTGGGTGCTGATTCAATTCTATAAGTTTGTGGAGGGGGTGGATTAGGGGGCCTCAAATAGAAAGTCAATGGCAGATTTCAAAAAGTGGGAGAGGGGGGTCAATGTTCCTCTAGGGCTGTAGCCAATATGAGAAAGGGTACAAAGATATGTTTATGAAATGACATACTAGTCTACAGTAGGTAGGTTTTGCAGAGTACTTTTGTGAATTAATTTTCCACTTTTTTCTAGGTCTCAAATTGTGGTGGCACTTGACAGATCGGACCTTCCAAGGAGGGTCGTTCAGGACCCGGAATATGAGGAGGAAGGGATGTATGGGGCCATCTTACCAAGGGTAATCACTGCAGGAACTGTAACCAGGAGAGCTGTAGAACCAACCTGGCTCACGGCGACCAATGCTCTGGTATATTACTGTTTATATTCAAAGACAGTAAAACTCCTGAAACAGTAATGGCAAGATCTTTGGTATTATCCTAAAGTTGTTACTTTGTTAACAGCCACTTTTCATGAAACCATAAGGTCGAAGGGTGCCTTGTTGACTTACACACTAAATTTTATTTTGTTCCTCTGAACCGACTGAATTCTTTACCAGCATGTGCGATCCCTTCTCTGAAACCTGAAGGGTAGGTTACTTAAATTTGACCCAAATTAACATAACACAACCATTTAGATTTTCAACTACAAGAGAAGAAAGGGGAGAGGTCCAGCCGATGATTTATCCACCGTAAAAAAAATTCTAAAACTACATTAAAATCATCTTCAGTCTTCCTCATTATCACTACATCTGTAATCTCATTTATGCTCTTACAATATTGTCTGGCAAATGGAATCAAGAAAGTTTGATAACCTGTCCAAAACTCTTTTAGGGCCCTACCTGAGTGGATCCAAACCTCCATTAGAAAAAAACTCTTTTACCTGGGTGGATGTGCATTAGCTACCATAATTGTTTTGTTCAAACCTTTAAATGACTCCTAAAAATCAACCAATCCTTCTGAATCAACCAGCCTAGTGTCCTTAGTCATATGGCTAGAAGCTATTCCTAGTGGATTAGGGCACCTGAAGTGGAAGTCATTATTGAACAATGTTGTAATAAACACCCACATGGCAGTTTGTGGCTGGGTGGGTTAGTGGCATTGAGTGTTAATTGGATCAATAGAACCAATGTATTGGAAACACTGGTGTGGAGACCAGATTGCTGTGATCAATCCGTTCATTATCGGACATTATGCTCTAGAAGATTTTGTTTTTAAATTATTGTATATTTTCGGGCAATTGCTTCTAGATTGTATACTTGGCCAATTTTAACGAGATATCGATCCATTAATTCTGCAGCCCAATCGTGTCGGGAGTGAGCTGAAGGCCATGGTCCAGGCCCCACCAGGCTATCACTTTGTTGGTGCTGATGTGGACTCTCAGGAACTATGGATAGCAGCCATTCTGGGGGACTCTAATTTTGTCGGCATCCATGGTATATTCATTCTAATTTTTTCTAAACAATTCTTTAATTCATGCAAAGTACAGTGTCATTTAAATATTTTTTCACTTGTTGTGTGACTATATATATATCAGACAATTTCAAAATAGGCTATGAAAGATGTATATGATAAGCAAAGTTGAAGATACAGAAAACACAGTCTAATCTGTCCACTAGTCTTTGTGTTCTTACAGCATATTTAGGCCTCAATTAATATGCTCGCCAATGCGTCATTGGCAAGTAGAATTAAGCCTTTGGCAATCAAAAAGTATATGGTACTTGACAATTTGGCGAGTGACCTCTCAAGTGTCACAATGCAGTCTGTCAAATATATCAAGCGTAATTGCAAGATTCACGGAAATCATGCAGTTTGAGGGTGGAAAGATTCATGGTGAAATAAAAGGGGGGACATTTGAAACTACAGTATTAGCTTTGGTGTCTTTACGCTCTATATTATATGGTAACATACTACCATAGGAAGTCAACACTAAGCAGTCAACTTGAGTAAGTCCAATGGAAAAACTTCTTTTACGAAATTCAATGGGATGTTAGTGTGTGCGATGGTCCAACACTAATTCTACATATGATATATATTTTTATTGATGCAGAGAAAACCAAGCATGTTTAATGATTTGTGTACGACTTTGTTACATTGATAATTATACTACAAATGGTGCCATATTCCGATTTCTTTTCTATTTTTGGTGAACAAAACTTTACATTGTTGAAATATTTACTAGATTTGATTAAAGAAAAAGAGATAAGATGTCCTGTTTGTAAAGTTAGTCAAAGTAGAAATTTCATTACAGCAAGCAGTTCAAGCCTAGCTTAACTGTTAGTGTAACTTCTGTCTCAGATCACAAGATTAACACACCATGTCATAATAGCCTTGTTCTTTGTCATTTTATGCATGTTCTTGGGAGTACATCTCTAAAACCCCTGGTGACATTTTGGACCATTATTTTGTAAGGCTGTTCAATAAGAGGATATTAATTCATGTTAATAGGATCTATTTTCTGGTATCCCAGGATGCACCGCCTTTGGATGGATGACGTTACAAGGAAACAAGAAGAATGGAACGGACATGCACAGCGTTACTGCAAACACCGTGGGCATCAGCAGAGACCATGCTAAGGTATGAATATAACCATTGCTTTAATACATGATCAAATAGATCTTTCAATAGAAAAAAGTGATTGCATTATTGGCACAGAGTAAAGACAACATTTAATGATATTAAAACTATATGTCAAACAGACGTGTGTAAAGAAAAGATTGGCAATATGTTTGTGAGATTCAAGACACTGTATAGACATCCAGTAATTCAGAATTCATGCATGGAGAGTAATATTTATTCCAAAATAATATATCAAACCTTTCCAAGTATTATAAAGATGACTTTAGGTGCTACTCTAAAGTGTGCTGGTCATTCTATGAATCAATATTGTTCATAGTCAAACTACTGTATAGTGTCCATTGCTCATGAAAAAGTAGGGGAAGAGGCTAAGGTTTCACTCAGGTATGTTGAGGTATCTTTGTTTTGTTTTTAAAATTGTTTGTACCCTCCCCTCCCCCTTTTCCCTTTTTCATACTTTCTTAAGTGATGATTAAAAATCATAATCATCACTAAACAAATTTGATATCAACCAATGAAAAGCATGGAAAATGATGTCACTACCATTTAAAAGGCACACAGTATGTTAATGAATATCTATTGAGATACTCAAATAGCCTGATTGGTTATAATTTGCATAACGTGCATGAATATGGAAAAAAATACTTAATCTTGGAAAGTTCCAGAAGGGAAGCCAGATTTGTAGACACCAAGGGGTCAGTTGGTGCTTCATGATTAAAGGATGGGAATATTATGGAGGAGAGCATATTTTTGAGGTCCGGAGCTCATATTGAAGCAACAGGGATGAATATTACATTATTAACAATTTCATCGAATTGTGAAATTTATGACAAATATTGATTACAAACTTGGTTCATTTGATTCTAGTCACTCAAATTGGAAAGTCACATGTTGGGTTTTAATATGATTATGAAGCATTATAGTTTATTTTTACAGGTGATCAACTATGCAAGGATATATGGAGCAGGGAAAAAGTTTGCTAGACACTTACTGATGCAGTTTAACCACTCGTTAACCTCAGACCAGGCCTGGGAAAAAGCAAAGGAAATATTTGCTACAACTAAGGGGGAAATCAAGTAAGAAAATTTGCAATGACTTTCAAAGAGTTCACAAGAGATACTGATTATCGGTCGATATTACTGTTATCGGTGCAATATAAATGTTATCAACAAAATTGTGACATGTTCTTGATATGACAGAGCAGATATTTTTTGAACCTATGCTGAGTTGCTCAATGTTCTTGCACAAATCAGCCAATATTAATGTTTAATATGATTAGATTTGATTACAGTAAGGACCAGACGAATATCAATGAATGGTCTCGTGATATTACCCCAGATTCTTCCGATACCCAAAATCCAGACCTTAGATAGAAAAAAACAATACTACTTCAATTGTAAATGATGTAAACATAATTTTTAAACCTTTTGTCCGGCCATTTAGGCCTACACAGAAGGGTAAGTGATCCACCGGACTTATATTTTCCTTTAAACAGATACCATCTACTTCCTACTGGCGAGGAGCTCTACAAACTCTTAGAAGTCAAAGATGAGGAAAAAGAGGATTTAGAAGATGGTTGGGTATCTGCTCAGGAACTCAACAAAATTCAAACCAAACTCAGGAAATATTTGATGAAACCTGAAGAGACCCCTAAAGATATGCTCAGGGTTATTTCATTATTGAAAGGGTAAATATTTATTCTTTAATTTGAATTGCTGTGAATTACTGTATTACTTTGGTATCGCATTATTAGTACTATTTAGACGTAATGAGAACAATCTATGGGTATTCGAATGACAGTGAATTAAGCTTTAGGTATTAGCATAACTTTGTTTCATTTGAATGACAATATTTTGCTCAATATGATAAAATATTTCTTTTTACAAACAAAGAAGTTAGAGGTTTGGTTAAGATGGCTAATTGTTTTAATAATTGTTAAACAAAAATAGATAAATGTTTAGGATATCTAGATGCAAATGCATCTATAAGCAGCACTATACCTGTAAGGATAAACTCATACAGTTCTAATTTGCATAAGATTGCATTACTAACATTATTTTTACAACATTGCAGAGTACTACATTTCACAGAGTTATACATTCATATTCTAATAACCAGAAGGATTCATATCCCCATATTAGTAACATGATAGGTTACATCTTCTAATTTTCATCAAACTTGATCTGGGGATGGTACCATACTCTGTGTCTGCTAGGATTGATGGGGCATTAACAATAGTCATTTGGACCATTGACTGTATGTCTTCACCCCCACACAAATCATCATAAAATGAATGAAGTGTTCAGAACAATAAATATGTTTCTCTATATACAAATCTTTTCCATTGCGAACATATTTTAAAACGTCACTGCCCACCTGCCGTTGTCAGTGGCGTAGATTTCTTTTTGATATTGGGGGGGATGAACTAGTGACACTATCTAAGCGTAGCGCCACCACTGGTTGGCGCGTAGCATACAGAAATTTTTTTGCTAAAAATAACCCCTAGATTGCCGGAAATGACACTTCCCAGGCTTTGCAAGTTGCATCTGAACATTTTGAGAACTGAACTGGGTCTATTTTTTTTTTAATAATTAGGGTGCTTAGAT
>JAODAF010119374.1:0-10593 GCA_027574765.1 Molpadia intermedia | reverse complement strand
CGAAAAACGCGACTTTTATATTCTTTTGAATATGCTGATATCGCTAAATAGGTATGTTATACGAGAAACATACACAAACGAAGAACACACCCGTTGCATATTATAAGTGGAAGGTAGCTCCAGGGCCCATTAGCGCATGGATGATTTAGCCTTCTAATGGATTAATTCATCCAATGTGTTTCATTAACTCGATTGAAAAGAATTAACCTAAAAATTCTTCCACTGTTCTTAATCACAATCATCTACAATGGATGGTCTTAGCTCATGCAATGTAATTAAGCTGACCACGTAACCGCCGAGGTAAAAGAGGCTAAGCGCTTTATCGTCATTGCCCCTAGTCATTTGTTTTTATTCTGTTGAAATATTGTGCTGGTCCAAATCCCAACAGCCAATCAGTTGATAACCATCGTCGTCTCCATCTTGATGAAGATGTTTTATGCAGGCTTAGACTTCCCGTGGCCGTTTTCATTAATGACAGTCTAAGGATTTATATTTTTAAAGCATGGGTATGAGTGGAGAGAGTGGCGAGTGGAGAGAAGGTTGGAACATGATATCGGTGGTAGCGACCATATTGCTCTTTGGCGTGCCCCTAAGAAGTCCCAGCTTAGATATATACCTTCTATTCGTTTGAAACATTGTTCCTGTCCAAATCATATCTCTAGCCTTTAAGTCATTTACCTGACAAGGTTATCCTTCTTTGACCAAGTGTATACTGCATTATCGGGCAAAGAATTTGGGAATAGTTTCTAGAGTCTAGACAAGCTACTCCCTTGGAATGATCCTTCAGCAGCACCACACAAAGAAATGTTGAGGTTAGAAATGACCTGTTTTCAAGGGAATTAGCTCGGTACAATGATATTAGACATAATGTATTCTTTACATGACTTGGATCTATATATATTTATTTTTGAATCGGTGAAGAGTTGTACCTGCCTAAGTTATTATCAAAAATAACACAAAATTGGGGTAGGGCGATTGAATTGGTAGACTCTGCAAGAGGAGGTTAGGGTGAAACTATATGGGCATTTTAGCAGCTCTTTATCCCGAGGTCATCTCCTTACAGTTTTATTAATTTATTTTCCGAATCGCTAAAAAACTTTTCACCTGTCCAGATTCTGTCAACCAAGCTCCATATTATATCACGAACAACAAACTATTTGTGCGTAGATTTTGAGGCGAGAAAGCCTATATAAAAAGCTATAAAAGGTTGAAACTGAGGGCCTTGTTGCATGTAGGAGTTATGTCTGCCTCTGCGTAACCTCTTAATGTCGGAAGGGCTAATTAAAAATCTGTAACATTGTAAAAGAAACCTACATGCCATTTTAATACTGAAAGGACACTAGATAACAGCTAGTAGCTAATTATAGCTTCCAAAAGCTTGATCACTTTCTTATCACTATTTTATGGGAGACAGTGCATCGTGTTAGTTGAAACTGTTCTATTGTGTCAGTATGTTGCAGTATCTAAATCTTTATATCGACGTCCTGACAATTTTATTAATTTACTTTCGAATCGGTTAAGCTTTGTACCTGTCATCAATCCTCTCAACCAAGTTCGATGAAGCCAATATATCGTCAGGATGCAGTGGTTTCCCTAAACATTGGGAAGCTCATACTTCAATTTTGATCAAAGGGGCTACTTCCCTTAATAGAGTCCAAGGGGTTGTACGTGCAGCTGAGCCTCCCGGGCATAATGAAACTAGGCTACAGGCTATGCTTATTGATACGTTGGGGACTGGATTACTGGACATAGGTCCGGCAGTGTCAATAAAGTGATCAAGCTTTGGGAAGCTATTCTCTAGTATTGTTTCAGTAATGAAATGGCATGCCCATTGGCTTTAAGGTTGCTTTTTTCAATTTTGCAGATTTGGGAATAGGTTTCTGGGTGAGAAAATCTATATAAGAGGCAGTAATGTTGACTAGAGATTTTGTCTTCCTAGCTACGAAAAGCCTCCTAGTTTATCTAAATTCACACGAACAGTTTTAATCTCGACGTGGCCATCTCCTTACAGTCTGTCTATGTTTTATATAATTTATTCTCGAAGCGGTTAAAGCTTTGTACATTGTACTAAGTCTTATCAACCAAGCTCAAAGTTATATTATTGTCAGGAATAACAAATTATTTGATTATATTGTTTGGGGTGGGGAGTCTGTACAAGAGGCGTTTCAGGTTGACAATGAGGGTCATTTTACATCTTGGGATTTGACCTCCCTCCTATATTTTGATTATATTTCTTTTCTATATACCACAGCAACAGTCCTATATATCATCGAAGACATCTTTTTACCGTTTTATTAATGTATTTTCCAATCGGTTAAAGTTTTGTATCTGTCAAACTCTATATATCGACCAAGTTCGATGAAACCATATTCATGACAGGATTGACAAAGGATTTTGGATGTAGAATCCAAGGGAGGCGCGGGCAAGAAAATCTACTAAAATAGCGGATATGTTGACATCAATTGCCTTTTCACATCTTTACTCGGGTCTTTATCTCGACGAGGTTATCTTTGATGAAGTACTGACATCACTAAACTTAACTTGATCACCAGTTTTAAACTCGACGAATTCATCCTTTTGTCAGGATTGTACTATTTTGGGGGAGAGGTGCAACTTCTTCTATTTCGACTTGTGTACCGACAAGTGCAGTTGCTGTTATATGCATTGTTAAATGACTTTATATGCCAGTTTATTAATCAGTTTCGACTTGGACCTATCGGTATGTTGTAATATTTTTTCTATGAAAAGTCAACTTCTTGGCAGGATTAGCATTCTTAATTATGATGACTAAGCCTAACAAATTTTGGCATGGCACCGGTGGATAATACGAGAAATGGGTGCGTGCCGTTGATAGAAGTAGTTACACATTACGAACGGTGAATGAAGCGACAAACCCGAATATTTCCCGTCTAGTGACTTGAGGACAGTGTGGTAGCCTGAATGTTCAGTCGGCACCAACCTTATATAGGAGGTATGAAGATCATCTATAACACAATTGGGCACATGTTTGGCCCATATTTTTGGTTTTGTGCCAATATTGTCTCGTTCGGGCACAACAAACGTACAATCATGTAGACGACAAATTCCTCTTTCTACGCACATCCTATGCAACTTCTATTGTAACAAGTGACATTTAAATACATTACGATGATGAGGTAAACATAGCTATAACCTTATAAAAAGTATATTTATAATTGTCACTGAGGTAAATAGTCTGTCGTATTTGGGTCACCTATTGTGTCAGTCGTTTTCAGTGTCTATCTTTATATTTGTTCTATAACTACACAGACACGTCGCCGTTTTCGTTCACCGTCGATGTTTATATAGAAGGCACTTATAACCTGCTTTCGAATTTATTCCTCGCGGGCAAAGCTGTTGTCCTTCCCATTATTAGAAAATCAATGAAAACATATGTTGGTCTCGTTGCAGTAGGCACATGCATGTCTCGAATTCGTGTCTGGCAACCCCCAAGAGATTTCAAATGAATTATATAACTAGTACGGTGTAGTCATAACCTTGACCAATCCTTTGATTACATTTGAGTGAAGGTGCTGAAAGTCTCATCCAAAAATAAATTGGCAGGCATCTTTTAAGTCCATAGCCATTCAGATTTGCTGAATATTTCAAGGGGTTACATTGCCTCTGGGAAGCTGCTGCCTCTCGATGTATTGTAACTTGGTATTGACATGGTAAACATCCGCCTGAAACATAACACTATTGACCTCTATAGTGAATATGAACATTTGAAGGACAATGTCTGCATTGCAACAAAACTACCCGATACAATTTATGTCCGTCGAAGGTACTACGTTTTAATGTATGGAAATGCGATATAACGTGTAATATGGTGTAGTTGGCTATAACCCTTTAGATTAACGCGTTTCAGAATAAACATACACGCGTGTCATGTATGTTAAGTGGAATGGTAGAAATGTCGCTGAGCTTTGTTAGAAACATATAGAGTACTTTTCAATTGTATTATTTGTAAGTATTCGTAATTAAAATGACCTAATTAAAATGGTTTAGAGGGCTATACAATTTGTACATACTGGTTACGACAATGCGCGAGTGTGTTTCATGTACGCCTCACAGCAAAATCTAGACGACATATGTTCGTGAAACGTGAAGCTAAATATTACCTTGAACACGTACGTCGTCAATCAAACTGTTGCCATGGTTTCATATTTACGTCAATCTAAACCGTTCCATTTGGGCTCGGTGTCATGATCGCAGCACAGGGCTTTGAAAACAAGTTTCACGAGTTGTATAAATATGGCAGATTCTCATTTTGAATGAATGAAACAGTTAAAACCTAATTCTGGGTAATTTGCAAATTAAAGGCCGGTCCGCGTGTTTATTTTTGGCAGGACAGATAGGGCCTAAGCAATTGAGAGTAATTTGAACCAATCAGGCGGGATGCCTACATGATTCTATGTGACGTCAACGCGCCAGCCCAATACACTCACCCCGTGGCACGAGTTTTGGAGATTCGAGAGTGACGTGACATCGCTCACTTTGCCCGTCAGGCGTTTTGGTGCACATTGCATTAAATGTACGTCCTTACTTGAACACGTGCGCGCGCAGTATCTCCACGTGCACGAACAGCCAATTAACCCAAATAACCGTATAATAGTTTCGCGCGCCATTTCGACTGCTGAGCAAGTCGACAATAGCAAACGGAGGGCATCACGTTAAAACTTCTATATGCCTACTCATCGAAGGCGGGAAGGCCCATGGCGTTATCACCGTGTTCACCGTGTGTGGGTTTAACCTTTAAAGCCTTGAATTATTGCTCTGCTTGCTGGTCCAGGTATACAGTCACTTCATTTCGTTGACTGAAATCAGGTCAAATGGCCAGAAACTATGATTATGTTTGATCGCATTTACTGGTCCAATTCATGTAAAGATTACGCCCCGTGATACAATCTTAACCAATTATATGTAACTGTTAAAACACAAAGAGGGAAACTATTTAAGATAACTGCAGTTTGGGAATATTCATTTATTAAGTTTTCAAAATTCACACATAAACATATCAACTTTTTTTTATTGTCTGTTAATCGAGGTGAAATAATGTATAAAATCATGAACCAGTCACGACAATTATTACTTTGTATAAAAAGATAAACCGAGCAATACTTAACAAACGAAATTTAACATTACGAATGTTCGGCATATACATTCGGCACAGTGGTGCCGATTAAATGCATTAAATTTGAACAAAAAGGCGATTTCTGGCACATCAAATGTGAACTATAAACTACGAAAACTTCTTCAAGCTCTCTAGATACTCTCATTTAAAATGGCTGAATATTTTTCGGCCACGCGGAAGCGATAAGATTATTGGACGCAAAGTGTGATTGACCCAGAGGGGTAAATGCCCCCTGGCTTGAAAATTTAGCAATTTTGGCGCCCTTTTGGACAATTTCTGTGCTCTTTGGGGCTATTTTCACGGAATTGCGCCCATGAACACTCTACTCGCCCCTGGCTCAGACCTCTAGCTCCACCACTAATGAGAGCGAAGTGTTGTACATCGAAATATCATGTGTGCACCATAGAAATAGAACATAAAATGATTTTATTTGGTGGCGCTGTAATCTGTACGCGTGTCCATTATACATATAATATACAGTGAATATAACTTCGTAAAACTTACACGAAAGAATTAATCAAAAATGTTGGTCCTTATTTTATTAAAATGATCTATACAATAAAACTAGTTAGCTGAAATTGCGTAAGCCCTATCTTTTTCATACTGTAGACAAGCATAGGCTTAACGTCATGGTCAAGGGAACCAATCGGCCGCGTACCATGCCAGCAAATTAAAACGCATGGTACCGTATTTAGTAATAACCTATATATTTAAAATTAATAACCTTACAAATGATTTTGTCTCACAATACACAATAATGTTTTGTATGAGAAAATAATTATTTCGTGTCGTCTGTCGTGCAATGCATAGTTTGCTTGCATAGCCTATTGCTATAGTTAGGGTATCAGCCTCAAGCTTCTTCTCTGTTCCATTTATATGGTGTGCACACGAACATTAACCATAACCATGGAAACCATAGCATGCCCAGGTTTGTCCTTCACTCACCCAGACTGACTCTACGTAATTAAAACGTATTAATGAATTCATTAAGTGCTCTAAATGGCTGTTAAATTTAACGACCTTTTATCGTCAACAAAAGGCAAACTATTCATATTTGCATCACCGTGACCTCTCTTCCCCACTCCCACCAGTCTTTTTTCTAATTTTATTCGTTCCTCTAGCCGTCTATAAATTGTTATTTTTACAAAGTAACATTTCGCCAATAAGGGCACAACGGTCAGACCGTCGCCTATGATATCCTACTCCAATATCATATTATGCTAGAAATTGACGTCTTGCTAACGTTAGCCCACATAATTTAATTCCAGTTTCATAGCAAGCAAACTCAGCAAAAGCGCAAACATCTAATTTACATATATTGAACATACCTATGACGTAACTGAAACACGAGTGAAATATATTCTTTATTGATACGATTCTGACAACGCCAAACCATAGAATCAAAATAAAGGTGATCATATCGGGATCTCACATACGATAACTTAATTTCACCAGGACGGCGTAGCTAGGATTTTGCTAGCAGGGGAAACCAATGAGAGAACCAACATTGTCTAGGGGGTACCAACATCATCTAGGGGAAACCAACATCATCTAGGGAATCTAGGAAATCAACATCACACATCATCCATAACACAATGGAGTACATGTTCGGTTATATTTGTTGTTATTGCCGGGTGAAACTGGTGAAACCGCAATCTCCTGGCAGCCAAATATACTGAAAACAGCATGTTATATCCCTACATGCTTTTTATTAATAAAAAGGAGAACTTTTCATTTATGAAAAGGGCATTTTGCCGGCTTTTCACAAAAGTGGGGAAAGAGGAGGGGTCGTGTCTATTACGCCCTCCCGGTTTCATCGGCCCTGTTCCACAAGGAATAATATCTCCCATTAAAGCAAGATTAATTCTACCAAATGCTCGAATCATGAGGTATCCTGAGACATGACACAACTCCGCCCCTCTAAACGCCTCTAACCCCTTATATATATAGGCCAAATGAGTTTCTAAATCTGCCTGTGATACTTGGCCCTACTAAAATTGTGTCGACGTGTTTTCTACTGAAATATTTAATTCATTTCAACGATGCCCCAAGCGTTTCTCTGAACAACTCCTTGTCCAATCCGAGTAGATTGTTTAGGAATAGCTCCCTCTTAAAATATTGACAAACTGTGGAAAACCCTTTAGCATGTAATCACGTTAACTACATTCTAGGTTTCTAACAATCTAAGTTAAACGTGCTGGGATCGTGGTCATTTGAGTAATTTAATTGACTTATAAGTCACAATTATTGTGCTCCACTCATTTGAGGGGTTGACTTGTAAGTTACAATCATTATGCTCCACTCATTTGAGTGGTTGACTGGTAAGTTACAATTATTATGCTCCACTCGTTTGAGTGGTTGACTGGTAACTTACAATTATTGTGCTCTACTCATTTGAGTGGTTGACTTGTAAGTTACAATTATTGTGCTCCACTCATCTCAGTGGTTGACTTGTAAGTTACAATTAGTGTGCTTCACTCATTTGAGTGGTTGACTTGTAAGTTACAATTATTGTGCTCCACTCATTTGAGTAGTTGACTTGTAAGTTGCAATTAGTGTGCTTCACTCATTTGAGTGGTTGACTTGTAAGTTACAATTCGTGTGCTTCACTCATTTGAGTGGTTGACTTGTAAGTTACAATTAATGTGCTCCACTCATTTGAGTGGTTGACTTGTAAGTTACAATTATTGTGCTCCACTCATCTCAGTGGTTGACTTGTATGTTACAGCTTACTAAAAATCAACTCACAGCTTACTTTACAATGTTGTAGTAAAGTGTCGTTTAAAGTACATCAATTTGTTCGCTTTGAATTTATCACGGGACCAACTTATTTTCGAAAAGGTCGCCGAAAATTCATTAGTAAATCGAAAGGCTTGGAGATGTTTGGAATCTGCAATTGGTGAAACGCAGTTTTGACTCCACCGGGATTCGAACTCGAGACCTTCCACTGTCAAGGGTGGATGTTCTACCACCTGAGCCATGAAGCCAGATGGTGCACTGATTCCTTATTATAGACATAATTGTCGGGTTGTGGTGTTCTCTATAATAACATTTAAAATCGCTATTGTTTCGGGGGAAAACTACGGAATATTGGGGGTTTCAAACTCTGTATTCAACAATATAAATACATATAAAACCAATATACTCAACATACGCACACTATGTACACAATACGATACTTTCATTTAACGTTTCTACATACGAACGTGGCACATACATTAACATGTGATGCGGTCATTAAAGTATGGCATTAATTAATTTGGTGTACACCGGCAACTGGCATTTAAGAGGGCATATTCTTAATGTGAAATTCACTAGCCATTGCTTAATTGAAGAAAAAAATGAGAAAGGTTTTTGCTCATTTCAAAGATTGTCTCATATCCACCATTTTCGCTCGTTTTACGAATTTACATTTTGTGACGTCACAAATTGCATCACGAGGCGATGAACCACTTTTAAACGTCATAATGTAGAAGTTTTGTTGTGACGTCACGTCGCTTAAGTTGCCCGTCAGGCATTTAGGCGCACATTGCATAAAATGTACATTATGGCTTGAACACATGAGCATGCAGTTTTCCAAGTGCACGAACTGTTAAATAAATTCACTTCAATATATTTAATGTAGCTACAAACATAATTGACTTGTAAAAATTCTCTATAAATACAGAGTACCGCAATTTGCTTGATAAAAATAATGAACCGCGCATATGGGGTTAATATCTTCAAACATCGAAGGTTGAAGATAGACAAAGCACAATATAAGCTAAACAGTAGTTAAAATATCAAATGAAAATTACGTCCTCGAATTTGAGTAAAATTTGATATTTCTGTCAATGATTTTACTTCATGGTTTTGGATTAGATGATTTATTATTTTGTGCAATATGTCAAGGGGGACAATTTGTTTCAACGTCGCTAGTAAATCCGTATATTACTTGTCTGTACATGGACGCACCGCAGCAGACATAGTGACGAGAATATTGAACGCACATTGTAAAGCAAGTGAAATTTGGTTGTTTATTTTGGTGCTGGTTGAATGAAGCTCGGCCATTTGTATAAGGAGTCCACACATACGGTACCAACTTTACTAAGTTCTGAAGTTTGGCCACTGTTGACCTCAAATGACATTTGACCTTCACCAAACACAAGGCGTAATCTAGACAACGTACACTAACTATGAGGTTGAACCAAGTTGCTATTATTGATATTCCTATGCCTGATTACATTTTTTACCTCTGATGATTGCGTCGAATTATTTACAATGAAGTTATACACATAAGATATAAGCGATTCGCTCTCAGTTTATTAGTTAAATTGCTTTATTGTGTGTTTGTGTTCATAATTGTAAATAAATTGCACCTTGTCATTTAAGAGACAGAGATTGACATCTTTTGTTTTACAAATGACACATTTGCATATTCATGGCCTCTTTCATATTTTGGCAAACATTGACAAATTGAATTAGGGCCTTGTTTCTTTTTCGTTCCATTCCTCCATTGTATAAACTATCGACAACTAAAGAGAGATTGTCAATCTCTCGGCTTTTATCGACCTTCATTAAGGCATCATATCTTATATAATGACCCGTGAGGACCTAAAACTGGCAATCTTCACTACGCTCTGTCGGCAACAAGCGATATATCATTTACTGTATGCTTCACGATACAGTGAACTACAACACATTCCAAAAGAAGGATTCTTAACGCATGTTTTAATGAATAATACACTACGGTGACATACGGTAAGTTATAAGTCAGCGACTTTGTAAGTAGTTTTAATGAAAAATTCCAATTTATACATAATCTATAATGAAAAATGAAAATCCCTATTTTGATGTAAAGCAGCTATGTTTCATATTGAAGATAACAACAAACGAACAGTTATCAGGTGTCCTTGGAATTCTCTAAAGGGTAAACCTAATTTTTCAATGTGTAATGGATATTTGTCGGTCGCCGTTTATGAATTGTTGAACCGATCATGATTTGCCCCAATTTAGCCATCTCCACGGGCCCAATATGATATTAATACACGGTGTTTTAAGAACAGGCCAGATATTCAACCTATATAGTTGGTACATTCGTACATATTATAATGTAGATACAACGAAAATTAAACAAACGAGGGTAAATGATAATATATGCTACGATAATTATAATTTGCCTTCGTATGATTCTTCTGTTGTATATAGATTACCCTGTATCTCCGTCTGCAAAATCCGTGCGTGGTTAACAAATGTTTCAGTTTGGATTGCATCAATTCTCGTGATCAG
This sequence comes from Molpadia intermedia, assembly GCA_027574765.1. Classification (NCBI taxonomy): domain Eukaryota; kingdom Metazoa; phylum Echinodermata; class Holothuroidea; order Molpadida; family Molpadiidae; genus Molpadia; species Molpadia intermedia. The sequence continues at coordinate 173 of JAODAF010119374.1, read as the reverse complement.
CCCAAGCTAAGTTATAAGCTAAATTTGAGTGGAAAAGTTTCCCTCCATCTGTTCAGTTTAGCTCCAGCTGGTAAGGGCAACTGCACGTTGAACAAGGTCTAGGATTCGAGTTTCAGTGCAGTCGGCAATTTTTACCATGAAATATTTTCAACTTTTTGCTCTTCTTTTCATTT
>JAODAF010119263.1:0-10596 GCA_027574765.1 Molpadia intermedia | reverse complement strand
ACCAACTTTGAAGTTAATCGGTGAAGCGGTTTAGGAGGAGTTCTCGCCGCAAACTTTTGTGCTCACAAAAATGTGCTTTACCCCTACTTCAAACTGGGTCACTTCAAGGGTCACTTTACCATGGGGAACCTCTAATGAGGCCCTACAAATTCCCTCCAAGCATTGTAAATGCTAACTGAGTTATTAAGTACACTGTAAAATATTCAGCACTGGGTGAACAACTCAACAATCCGTGGTTATATGATAGTTATAATATGTACTGGGTAAACATGACAATAACGCATCAACATCAATCTAGCCATAGTTCTATTTCAGATAAATTGGCGAATGGCTTAGAATAAGAATTGTACTTCAGTTCAGTTATAAAAAGGTTACGCGCTGTCACATCACCCTGCCAAGAAACGTGAATATCACAGAATATATATATAACATACGTAGAAAGTGGCTATGTGATTTGATTGTTTCTTCTTAATGTGATGTTGAAAACAAAACCAAGATATGGTAGGCTGCATTTATTTTAGACTTCTTCCTGAGTATCTCCATATGTTGACCTAAGAGAGACAAACCTTAAGAAAATGAACCTTGGGAATCATCTTACTGTCAATTGACCACAAAATCTAAACAAATGTATTGATAAAAGTAACATGGCCCGAGGTGGTTGTAGGAAATATAATTAATATATCGAAATGAAATATGCCATAACCTCACACAAGAATACCATGTAAAATATAGTGCCGTTTATTTTCATGGTGTATCCTAATAATTAGTTAGGAAACCGTGTGGCGGTTATAGTTTGATGATAAAATCATATCAACTGTCAAAGTTGCTGCGCATAACGTAAATGGTAATAAGCCCTGTGTATCAGACACAATATTTTATTTCAGCCACAACATTAGTCTATTAATTATAACGAATGAAACATTTAAGCTGAGTAATCGATTGAGGGAGGATGTTACTACTCCTTATGAGATAATAATCCATTAATATTTAACTGTTATGTGATTATGTTTTTCCATACGAATTCCATTAAAGGATTTGCGTGGGACCTTCACGGTTACCTTATATACAATGCATTATATATATAAAATAATTAAGGCATATACACATATGTGACCTCAATTCATAACTCAATTCAATTTATTATTGTCATAATTTTTCAACAATAAAGGTAATGAATGAACATAAATATTTGGTTTCTATATTGTGTCATTAGATTTGTTGCATAATCCCCAATTCCTAACGTAGAGTACAACGTAACTCTAACACTAACCTGATTACATTAACTAATGTGTCTAGTTAAACACGTGTTATAATGGCATAACTTCTTACAGTTTTTACTGATGCATGTTGTCACACCTTATACAGTACAGGACATGTGTATCGGGTGTATCTAGTCGTGCGTGAGGCTGAATACTTGTTGTTGTTATGATGAGTCATGGTGTTGGTGTGTTGTGTCGTTTTCGTTTTATTTGTAATTGTGTATTTTGAGTTTAATTTAGGACCTTGTCTTATAAATTTATTTTATACCCACTGTTTTATAACTTTATTTTATATCCACTTTTCGGTTGGCAATAAAATCAATAAACTAGAAATGAATAATGTTCTCTTTTAACATATAATATATATAATATGTTTTGATATACCGTACGACTGTGTCTTTATCATTTTCAATCACTTGGAAATAAAATTCGTAATTCGATTTGTGAAACACAACTAAGAGAAATATATACTAATATATCATTGAATATTTCAATAAACATGGTTTAAAATCAGTTTTGGTTTACGTGTTGAATGTTTGCGTAAATATTAGAGGTGTTTACTCTTTCTGAAATTGCTTGAAGACAAAATTTGTACTGGTCCTGGAAGGAGAGAAAGAAATGATAAGGTGTAAGTCATCGATTCCGTTCAAACTGAGAGTTCAAATTTAAAAATTGTAAAATATAATATTGGCTCATCCTTTGATTCTTGAATCGTGCTTGTCTAGTTAAATCAATGTTGCAATATCAACCGTTGTTACTCACCATAGTTCCAATCATCTCCGGTCTACTCTTACGTAATCCTCTTACCACAGTAAACAACGATTCAATTCAACGATCCCTTCATCTATCATCGTCTGACAGCAGTTATACACTCAGATACCGCACTCACTCACGCCGTCTCTAGTAAGATAAAAAAAATAGAGATATATAATCACTTTGAAATGTATCCCGCTAAAATTGAATTATATATGTATACCACAAAGGAGTTCTACAATTTAAGGACTGGTAATTGGTTACATCGCGACGATGAACTTTTTAGAAACGAGTACCGATGTAGATAGTTGTGATTAATGCAGATAGGCTACACCAATTCAGTTTATTTCATATATCATTGTATTACTGGAATGATACATAATATCAATTGTCAAATATACAATTGTCAGTAAGTAACATTTACTAGTTCATAACACATTCAATGATTATATTATCAACGTTCATGATTCAAGGCTAGGCTGAATCCACTTAAACTGATGATTCGACTATAAAGCAAGCTCTACAGAAACGATCATCATATTTATCATATAATTAACACATTTAAATGGACACATTTTACACAGTTGATATTAAATTACTGTACCTGAATGCCACAAACATTTTCATATATCCGACCATACCTTCCTTATATTAAGTTCCTTGTTTATGGTGCGGTATGGAATGCTATCACAAATGCTATTCACGTACCTATATTAAATTAAGGTAATTATGAGAAAATTAGAACAACGCTGTCAAATTTCCATAATCAATCAATATGCAGGATACCTTTCTTGCATGTTTATTTACCACCATGACACAACCAACAAACGAATGAACAAACAAATAACATGCATACTTAGATTCGCATTTGCAAATCCTCTGAATTAATTATATATACCATAATAGTTAATTCACATTATTTATTATTAGTTCTAGCCATGTTTTGTTTTCGAGAACAAATCAGGCAACTTTAAACCTTCAGTATGTTATATGTACAGCTAGAGTATCATTAATTGTATAAATTGTTCGGATTTGGATTATTTTCTTAGCAACCCACCAAAGGTGATAGCTCGCACTTCAGCAAGAAATGATGGCAATCATAGCTGGCTTTTTAGGACAGTGAGGTATAATACCAACATTGTATTTACCAAGCACCCATTAATATTAATAACCCATAGCAAACAAATTTTATCCTCATCCCAAACTGGCGCTGCAGAGGAGTCACATTCACACCTGTACTTGTCTTCTCAAAGAAAAAAGATATCAGCAATGACTCGAAAATAAATTGGTACTGGTGCTGTTTTTATAGAGGAAAGAGAAACAGGACATCTATCGGAGTTTCTATCAGATGTTGTTCTTATGCGCATTTGTCAATAGTAACTTACAGCGAAAATGGATCAAGCCAGTATGAATATACAGACGTTACTGCCAATTTAAGAATGTAAACATTTAGTGTCTCCTTGCCAAATATGACATATCTGTTTGTTAAGTCTTAAGGCCTTTAAACTATTCCCCTTATTTGTTACTTACACGAATAATTAGATATGAGCATTAAAAATGTGAGATCTAAGTTTCTGTTACGGTATGTTTCTGACCCAACATGTCTAATACAACATGTTTAACGCATCGTGTTTACCACGCATACATATACACACTTATGATCGCTCGATTCTTGAACTCTTTATCTTGAACACTTATCCGTATGTTGTCAAGTACGTTCAATATAATATCGATTTTAGTTGGTAATATCAATACTATAAAAAATATTTACAAGATGAATCTATTAGAATAATTGTATATACAAAAGGAAGGAAGCCAGACTCGAAAACATAAGGGCAACATAACACTATTATATAAATTATATTGTGGAATGTACAGTACCATGTATGATATAACATCCACATATTGCAAAACAAAAGTAGTCCACAGAAACATGTTTGTTGAACTTTTGTGATTATCATATATTAATATTAAAATGTATTACAAATGAATTGGATTAATTATTTTATAAGTTTAAATTGCTCAACATTATTGAATTATTTAACGTGGATTAGGACACTGTTCCATAATTAAACGGTGAAAACATCATTAAACCCCATATCTTTCTTACCTACCATGTTAATAGAAAAACGTGCATTTCAATGAGACTCCTTTTGGCTGCATCCCAAAAATGTTGTACACGTATGCAAGCTACATACTGAACTATACCTATATATATCAATGTATAACCTGATTGCATCAATCATCCCATATGTAGGACAAAATTGATGCAGTAGTAAAGAATGAAAGAAAATAATATATTGTTTAGTTTGCCAGTGAAGCATCTAGATTCTCTAAGAGTCCACCACAGTGAAAGAGGTATACTATAACGTGGACTTTAACACGCACTTGAAACCACTTCAACCCACACCAATAAAGTAGGGCAAAACATACCGAAGCCTGTAATGGATAGCTTATGACTAACACAACAACTTAACTTACTTAACTGATTTTGTAAACAATTATTTCGCGCACCTCGCAAACATTGCATATAGGTACTATGTACTATTTCCGCCGATACATCTGCATATGCTACTGATCACAGTATTGTCTAAACAGAACCACTCACAGGTCATTCTGATAGAGCATTCTAAAATTGGTTTGGGTTCCCAAAACAAACAAAAAAGGATCAGCACAACAAAAAGCCCTAGGGTATGATATCAGTAACCAAGCGGTTATAATGTTCGTATCGAGCATCGGTAACTTGTAAGAGGCCACCCCGCAAAGCGACTTCCAAAGTCCACTCGTTTTTCTTATACACTTGTGTACACTTTCGTGGGTAATGGTGCTTAAAACCACCTGTTGACGCTTTATGCGGAACCATAACAAGTTTCCGAAAGACAAGGTAATGTTACTGCTTGCAATATTAATTAAACAGTAATAACATCGAAGGAGGTTTTACTAGCACGACAATCAAAGAGTTGCGTATACCTTAACGGAACGTTGCCACCAGTTGACATGGTTTGTACTTATATGGGTAATAACTTATATAATCTATACGACGTACCTCTGTCGACCGTATTCTAACACAAAAAACATATTTTGGTTAATTGTACTTTGTTACGTGAAATGTGTAGTCTATATAGTTATTGTATACAGTAACATTAAATTAAATATTGAAAATCCATTATGCAACTAAGAGCACGTTTAGGTTCTTAGGAAAGAACGAGTTCTTATATTTCAATGCAGTCAGGCCAACTGGTCTGATATAAACATTCGAGCTGCAGTGATATTTACTCGCTTCCAAGGCTACATTGTTTTGGGAGATGGGGACCATGAACAAGTTTAATCCTACGTTAAAGCGATCCATGTCCGTAACATTATTAGCAAGGATAAAATGACGAAAATGACGAAAGAACTCCTGATTGTATCTATGTTGGGAGACGGCACCAGATTTAGGCTTAGATTTAATCACCACAAACAGAGCATAGTAAAAGATTTACAAGGATTCCCAGTTGCTTCTCATTTTAACAGACCTGATAATACCATTGATAACCTTAAATTCATTAGCGTGTCGGGGAACTTCAAATCCACTGACTCCAGAAAAACGACGGAGCTCAAACTTATTTTAGATTAAAAAGCCATGTAGTAATAGTGATGGTGACCTAATTATCACGGTCCTTATTTCTGGGTTTTAACTTTAGATCTTCAATTATTTGTTAAATTTTAAACACTACCTACAGTCTATTGTTTTATACAGTTTACTTTGTTTATGCATTGTTTTTATTGCAATTGTGAGTATCTTACCCATATAGATTTTACAATTGTTGTGTCTTGCCGAAAATAGAGATGATTATGTTTATTAAACACAATATCGTCTTTCTTTCAGATGGGATCAAGTAACTTGATTTTGTCTGTCGCCATATTGCTCATATACCAAACAAGTAAGTAATGCCCGACTGAATTTCTGATTACGGACTGATTATTTTGGCCTATAATATTGTCAGAGACTGGGGCAAACTATCAACATAGATAATTGATTATGTTTAGTGTTGGCGAAACTTTGCGATAAAAACACAAATAGTTCAATTGCAGTTTATTGTATTGGTCATAAACTAGATCTCAGATTTTGAGGTACCGTAAGCAAACTACAACGGGCAAGTACTACGCTAAAAATACTAAAATGATTAAACTAATAAAAATTTACGTTGTACTGTACTTCTCGTTCATTTAAGTTATATTGCTTTACAATGATAATTCAAGAACATTACTAATTACTCCATGTTTTTTAAGAATTTAAGAGAAATCCTATGTTGAAAATATTAAGTTTATTACGTTTCCAAAACGGATTAGTGTAAAAAACACCGTTATTGACGGCTTGAGTACCAGTATATTGCGGTAATCATAACTTCTGCAATATAAGCATTCCTAATTTAAATGTTATCTGAAGGAACAACACAAGCCCTTAAGTTCTACTTCATTATGTATTACATTGGTTATATGACCAACGTATACGGAAAGGTTGTTTAAAATAATTAAGTTCCTTTTTGGGTTGCTTTTTGTTTATTCCTCCTGAATGCATGAAGCAGGAACCAATTATAAACCTGCTGTAAAGTGTGTGAGCTCTGCGCAGTCGCATTAACTAAAACGTCTGGCCGGACACGAATTTGCGTCGGGTAGCCCACAGAATCCCGTCTGATAAAACGAAAGCTAAGAAAGTATTTCGTAATTGTATTACCGGCAACATAATCAATTTTATTTTAACTGTTATTGGAATGATAATCAAATGTTTGTATTTCTATCGTATAATATCATAGAAACGCTCTCAGAAGCTTCTTGCCTTAGTTATAGTTCCTTAGGTTATTATATGTATGTATTGTTCAATAGAGGGTCTATTAGCTCACAATGCCATATAACACAATTACATCAGATTTGGTTCGCTATTATTTCACAAATATTTTTCCATTTTCCAAGTAGGACTATTGTATCGTTTTTGCATTATGTGAACCCTTTAAATCCGGCCATAGTTAGAGGATCAACACATTTTCAGTAACACATAGCTAGCTAGGATACATGGCATCAAAATACTTCGTATATAGCCTACACATTATTGATCAGTTTTGATAGCATAAGATCGTACCCTTAGCGAGGTATGGATTAGCATAATAAAGAACTGGCATAGAGCAAGATAAACACTTCCTGTACCCACACGGTCCTATTTCCTCAATAACTTGTAGTCTGGTATAAAGGTCAAGTATCGAAAAATCATCGATTAACTTGTGATTTTATTTATTATATTGTTGGCATCATGGCATGTTCAAGCAAGGAAATAATAAAACATAATACTATACATTATATTAGAGTTGACTCTGTATGCAGACTCTAAAATCCACGAGATCGAGTTTAGAGCACTTAAGATCCGTGCCAATGCCTTTGTTACAAAATAGTGACTAAGGCGACAATCTATTTCTACAGCAGAAATAGTTGGATTAAAATATATATATATGTAATTGTACGGTTCAGTTCAATGCGGTCTAAAATTATGGTCAATGCGATTACATTAATTTATTTTTGTCGTCACTTGTAAAATGTCAATGCATCATTTAAAAATATTCATTCACAGGCATGTGCTACGGTCAGATTCAATGCATAAAATGTATAAGTGAAAAATTCCTGAGCTCCGACTTTAGTAATGTGGACTTCTATGAAGATCAAAATTGTGAGTTAGGCTTGTTTATTGATGATTTCCAAACAGTCTGTGAATGGAATGATGTTTGTGGGACTATCGACGGCATCGCTAGCTACTACATACAAGGATGTAAGTTGTCATTTTACTAAATATATATAACTAATAACATACACTCTTGTAAAACATGCTTCACGTTACAAATTGTACTACTTTCACATCGGAAACGATGTTAGTAGTAGTAGCGCCCTCTGTTTGATTGGAAAAAAAAACTCATAAACATGAAAGTTCCACTGATTCGATTCAATGAATGTAACAAAGCCATCATGGTTTGACTAAGAAGTCGCACTTTACCTAAATAGCTGGAAGTGATGATATGATCTACATCACAGACTAGACGGTATAGTTAAGTCAATTAATTGTTTCAATTGATCTATTAACTCTCAATATAACGTTCGTTCTGTTCGAAGGTTTGAAATAGAACGACAGCACACTGTACATAACTAGGCCTCCAGATCAGTCCGCGAGCTCCATACACAATTCACTACTTTAATCAACAACAGGTACCTGGATAAAAGTGCACAAACCAACATATGACCCTGCACTACTCATCTTTTTAGCGAGAATAGAGATATACACATATTGACGCCCGGAATAATCAAACGGGTGTTCTCATTATGAGGTAAGTAAAAAAAACATGAACAATATACATGATTGCCCAATACAAACAAGGTACCTCCCTACAGTTAATAATATAATAATAATAATTATAAAGTTAATAATTCAAGCGAGATAATATTGATTTGATGACTTACATACATCTCATTTACATACAACTCGAGATCTCCTAATTTACGGATATCCTTCGCCACAGGGCACAACGTCTCCTATGATACCCTACACCAATGCTAATCACCAAGCTATAAGCAGCAGGACCCACTTTTAAAGTCCTTGTCTACAATATTGTAATTGTTAATGAGTTGTACTCAGATCTACAATCCTGGACAATGTGTGTGCTTATTTTAAGTAGTACAATTACAATGTGGTTATATATTTATTTACATGCAGCTCTGACCTCTCTGACACCAAACCATGTTGGTTTGGTTATTCGCGAGAATTAGGGGTGGGGTTAGAAAAACAAACACAATTGGGTGTGTGGAAGTGAAGAGGCAATATAGTACTACCTTCTCCAGGATAGTAGTTTGCATGACATCAGCCGTGTTTACATATTACCAAAATTAAGTATCTGACTTTGTGTACCTTCTAATGAGACAAGTGTTTGTATGAATTTCTAGGGGATATTGTTTCCTCTCAAGTCGCGAGGAGAGATTATACCCCTCATGTACAAAGAGTTAGAGGTATTTTATCTAGTTTAAAACATATTTTCTTCTAGCAAATGTCTCCCATCTAACCATCTTCCGTATAACCCACCCGATAAAACTAAAACCAACCATCACCAGTTTTCAAAAAGGGCAGGCAGTAAGATATATTATCTGCTTGAACCTACTCAACTTACACCCACTACTTACACTTACGGTTAATATCACCTAAGGCTATATTATACAAAGTACCGTATTTAATATATCGATCAATTATCATACCAGGCGTGCTAATAACATACATGCCACATTTGGCGTAACTAGTAAATTATATACCAGTGGGAAACAAGGTTCAAACTAATACTACTTGTTGACAAGTAGTTCCAAAAATACGACAGTAATAGAATAACAAGCCAAATTGTAATAAGATACAGGATTATTGTACTATTAAATATTTAAATTGATTAAATTGAATGTTTCTAATCTGGCAATTTCGTTACCGCATACTATTAGTTTATGGCGATAGTTTCCCCACCCTCACCCGTCCTCGACATAAAGACAGAGGTGACAGTTAAACTTGTTCAACTTCGCGTACATTATAACAGATGGAGTAACGGAGACTAAACTTGTTATCCGAAGATGTATCGACCTCAACTATTTTGACGACAGCAGCACCTGTTTGACGGGCGACGACGCGAACCAATTCGTAACGAGTCTGAATCACAACATTGAGGTTGAGAATTACGTTTCTTTGTTTGCGTTTAATGGGACTGTCTGTTCATGTCGCTCCATGGACTACTGCAACGACGATGTGGCAATCCCCGTTTTGGTACGGCGCTCTCATACACCTGCGCCGGGAGGTAAGATGAGAAGAACATTTTATATCGTCATGTCGTATTTTGTTATGGGATGTAGACGGCTAATATAGGCTACATTACATTATATAAGATCTACATTATATTACATCATGGAAAACGTATTCGGTAAGTGCACGAGTGTTGTCCTGTGTGTCGTGCGATGTACGCATAAGAAACCTCGTACAAGGATTACAGTGCCTGTGTTTTTCATGACGGCTTTATATGGTGCCAATTGAATAACTCAAAACGATTCTAGCATTAATACAATCAATATGGGAATGCCTGTATCAGCTGGAATTGATATAAACGTCTAACATTTATTTAAAAACACCTGAAATCCTTGTCATAATTTTATATTTCAAAGACACCAGTTTTGCAAATCGACAATTGTTTGTGTTTGTTTTTGTTTGTTCGTTAGTTTGTTTTAGCACGTGTATTAAAGAAATTAAGTAACGTGTCAATACCCTGATATATTCCAAAAGCACTATTATATTAATTAAACTGATAGGTTAGTTCCAGGTTATAATGATTTGATTTTAATTCACAGCAAGGGGTATCCAGTGCGCAGTTTGCGTGGATGTTGATTATTATGGACCGTACAATTACTATGATTACTATAATCCATCTTGTACATCGGGCGATCTTAAACAGTCTAGTGTTTACTACTGTCATATAATGAATGGATTTCCTTTGGTGCTTCTTACAAATTGAATTGAGTTCAATCGGCGTTCCATAAGTAGGCG